>CABFOV010004092.1:0-28111 GCA_902141375.1 Timema poppense
ATGCGCGTTGCGCGATATATACCACATTCAGAGGTCTGAAATTTAAATCTTAGTATCTCATATGCCTGAATATGTGCCGGCAATTTAAAATTTTGATTTGATATTTTTAAAATTAGTTGGAAACTGAAAATATCAAGATGTATTAACGCCGCAGAGATATTTCATAAAGTTGTGCAATGCGGGCTAATGCGGCCCCTCTGCACCAATATGTAAACCTGGAAGCCAGAATGTTTTAAATTTTGATTATATTTACTTTGTACCCTTCTTGTTTTTTAGCCCTTTTTTTCTTTTACTCTTTTTACCATTTTCACTCTTTTCGCCCTTTTTAACCATCTACATCTTTTAAACTTTTTAACCTATTTTGCCCCTTTTTATCCCTTTTAACCCTTTTAGTCTATTTACTTTATTTGTATTGGATTTTCTTTTACCCTTTTTCCTATTTTTGGTCCTTTGCCCTATCTTACCATTCTTGTAATCTTTTACCATTTTTACATTTTTGTCACTCTTACCTTTTTGTTTTTCGCTGACTGCCCTTTTTGCCCTTTTGACCATTTTAATCCTATTTACACTTTTTTAATTTTGTACTTAACTACTTATATCCTTTAAAAAACTTGATTTAATTTACTTTTAGCCTTTTTTGCTCTTTCCCTTTTCTCCCTTTTTACCCTTTTTAACCTAAAACATTTTTCCAAGCTAAGCCAGGTACTTTATGTAAATAGGTGTAAAAAGTGCAAAAACGTTACAAAGTAAATAAAATCAATTTTTAATAGATAAAAAGTGTGTGTATTTTTTTTAATTTGAAAACTTATTTGAGGTATTTAACGTGCACTTTCTGAACTGACTGACTATATCAGCACACGACTTACTAACTATAACAGACACTACACCCAGTATCCGACCGTTATTCATGACTTTGAAAGGGTAAAACCACATTTCACCAATTATATATGTTTCGACCATGCCAGAAATCAAACCTCGCACCCTTAGATCAATAGATGTACACGCTACTGACTGAGCTAAGGTAGACAAGTGTAGGTAAAGAGGGTAAAAAGAATAAATAAGGTTAAAAGGAGTAAAGTGGTAAAAAGGGTAAATAGACCAAAAGGGCAAAAATGCCAAAAAGAGAAAAAGGATGAGATGGTCAAAAGGGTAAAAGGGGTAAATAGGTAAAAAAGTAAATCCAACCAAAGTATAAATATTAAAAGAGGTAAAAGATTTAATTAAAAAGGGTAAAATGTGCCAAAAGGTCAAAAAGAGAAAAAGGAGAAAGAAACATAAAAGGTAAAAAGGGTATATTGGATATACAATTTTAAACGTGGTAAAGAGGGTAAATGGAGGGAAAAAGTTAAACGGGGTGAAAAGGGTAAACGGGGTTGAATAGTTAAAACGGGAAAAGGGTAAACGGGGAAATGAGCAAAAAAATAAAAACTGCTAAAATTATTTTTTTGATTGTTTTTACTTTTTAGTCATGTTCAATCTTTTTATCCAAAAATATCTCTCGCGGCTGAAAGAGGGTGCTTCAATGCTATTATTTAATACAATAACACTAATAATGTAGTAACATTTTTATTAATGTTGAATCAACCTTTGAAAATCGGACTCTACCTGTGAAACAAAGTGTAGTTGACTTAGCGAAGTCAGCCCGTAAATATTGAAATCTTTTTATTTATTTCACTTTTTACTTTCTAATAAAGAGAAAAAATATTGTAAAAGTGAAAAATTTCAGCTTCAAGATAATGAAGAATCATGCGCCTAGTAAACCATAAACATTCTAGCTGTTCTCAGTGTGTGACTTTGATTTCGATTAAAGTCATAAAATAAGGAATAATTTAATGTTAGGTAATTTTCGAAAATTGACATAATGATTTTGTTTAAAATTGATATATGAGAAGGTTTTACAATGAAAGATATTTTGAGGTGAGATTACTAAATACTTATTTTTGAAAACCTAGTCTCAAACTATAATATACTATTTGAGAAAGCCAAGACGATTGTGGCAAATAATTCTTTTTACTGTGGTCCCACGTGAGGGCCACCTGGCATAACACCATGGACCACCAGTGAGTTGTCCATGAACCTTTTTTTTAGCCTAGCGTCTTTTATTGAGAATTAGATACCAACCCCCTCCCCCTATTTCCACCTTCCTAAATTTAAAGGTAATTAGATTGCTGAAATCAGCGATAATAAACTCAAATTGTTGCCAGATGGACAATAAATATATCCTTGTTTGAAAAAAAACATCACAAAATAATTACACATTTTTTCGTGGCATAGCTTACTAACAAAATACACATTAAAACAAATGTTTATGAACATAGGTAGTTAAACGACCTGTTAAGATTTTTGAACGTTAATATTAAAATAAATTTAAGACCATTTTGTTAAATATTTTATTTCAACGTTGATTAATTTAGTTTTTATTAGATATCTTTCGTATTTATGTATTTTTATAACATCGATTACTTTATTGTTAAGGAGGTTGCCTACCTGTGACGTCACGGTGGTTGAAGATATGTTAGTGAGTTTACGTTTTATTTAGCGAGTTGAGTTTTATCGATACAACGTTAAAACAAAAACCATAAATTCTTAAATAATTCTAAAAATATTCTTATAGTCTCACACAAATATTACTTTTGTAAAGGTATTTATTTATAAATTATTTACAGCCTAAGCTATTTGGCTCGATCAAGAAAATAGCCTGTAATGATCTTCCTGTTAGGGTGTATATTGGAAAAGTCCTTGGACGCATGTGCCTATCTATAATAGGAAACAATAAAAGGTAATTTTGAAGAGGCCTCACAGGGTTGACTGCCCATTTTATTCCCTCTCTTTCTATGTGGTTTTAAGTCTCTAAGTAGGCAACGTCGTTAAATATATACTATTCACCTGTTTATAATATATTGTGCTAAAGCCCTTAAATAGGTATTGTTGTTATTACTATTGTTAGTTGTTCTATCTTACGACAGGTCCATTTCTTTTGTCAATGAGCTTAAATCGCCAATGTACCCTCTCCTCTGCCTCCTCCTCGTAACTTACCTTCAACTATTTTATATATTCTAAAAACATATGCGACTACTTAATTGATTTATAAATGGCCAATATGGATCAATTTTTTTTATAAAAGCTATTAATGTACTGTTAATTAGTTTCCATGTGGCTATTTAAATGTTTATTTAAAATAATTTGTTGTTCCGACACAGATTTATCTGATTACCAAACCCTTCCTTCACCTCTGACAAGACATCTTGTGAATTTGGGGAATGCCAGGCCTCCGCCGTGGTTCGGATTCCACGTTAAACTGTAGGTCCTCCATTTCATCTCACAATCACCCTACTATTACACATTAGCGTAAGTGCGTATAACCCGACCATGTTCTTCTCATTGTAATTGGCTCGCAAATGCATCCTATGCAGGAAATGCCACCTCAGGGACGTTTGTGCGCTTTCGATACCTGTGGCGCTTGGGCGCACTGACACTATAACTGACAATAGCTGTTTTAGCTGGACAATATTGGTACGACTGGTTTGTATGCACTAGGGTCAGAGTTCGATCTTAACCGGATTCATTGGATGTGTTACTTTCCAACACAATTTTTATTGCCTATTTTTTTCTTTAGTTTTTAAGAAAGTTATATTTAGAATAGGTGTTTCGACATTTGCGTGAATGGAGGGGGAAAACCCATTTTGGAAAAACCGCCCACAGTAAAATCTATACGTGTGAGAAGAGAACTATAATCACTGTTATCGATTTATTTAAACCCGCCTCGGTGGCGTAGTTGGCTAACGCGCCTGTCGTGTTGAGCTTGACTGCTGAGTACGGGGAGATTGAGGTTCGAATCTCGGTTGGGGGAACTGGGGGGTTCCTAAATGGTTTTCCACTCTTCCTCCACGCAAATGAGGGTTCACTTCCTCTAATTCAACCTTCCCAATTCCCAAACCATTAGAGTAAATAGTACTTAAAGCGTATAACCCAAACGGGTAGTAAGACTCGGTGCTAAATATTATTATTTATTTAAACCTGTTTATTAATGTTTATGTTGCTAAGGGCACCACCTACTCGAAGGAAAATATACACACATTGTGGTGTTTCTTATGAGAATGGTAATCCTGAAGCTTCAAAACCACTAAAAAAACAATCCTTAGCTGTCTAAAAGAGTTATCTTGTGGCCGTGTTGAAAAATGACATTGATTTTTTTAGAAAGACTAAATCTATGTCTCTAACCATTTACTTTGATCTCAGATCTACATTTCACGTGAAACATTGTTAAAAATGTGCTTCTTTAACGTTTTCATGATTTTAACATAAAACAATTATTTTTTTAAGACTACGTCTTACTAACCGTTCAGGTTGTATAAGCCTTTGTGCTAATCACGTCAATAAGTTAGGGATGAGGAAGAATGAATTTCTAGAAAGTGTAACTGCATTTTCATGTAGAGAGAGAGAGAGAAAGAGAGAGAGAGTGATGAACTATTTAGGAAAAAAACACCCTTTGTACACCCAACTGGCATCGAACCACGATATCCCCGTCATCGGTAATATATTCCATTGCGAGAGTGATGCTTTAGACTATGTGGCCACCGAAGCCGGTTTCAATTATTTTTGTTTACTCCTATTGGGACATGTTGATACCTTTCAAGTTCATTTGTATGATTGCCATATTTTCAAAATAACAAACCGCTTCTAAAATTACGTGGAGTTTTTGGACGCCTGCAATGTGTCTTAGAAAATTTTTTGTTAAAAAATATGCAAACTTGGAATATTTCCATTTCATTGCTTACATTTAAATAAGCGGATCAAAACTTCAAGAAAAAATTAAAGAGTAATTTTCTAGGATGCAAATTTGTTGGTGAATTCTTTTTTTCTGTCTTACATCTCTAATAAATGGCCTCTTTCATGCGAAGGTGCGACCGGTGTTGCATACGGCCCCCCAAGCACACCGATGTGAAGTAGGCTGGTATAAATGTGTTGGGGTGTGAGTTCAATCACCGCTGTAAGCGCTCGCTTAGCGTCTCGTGTCTGTGAGCCTTGTGACTTACCGGGCGGCTGGTTCAGATCTAGGCCAACACACACACTGCCAGGTTACGTGAGCTGAACCGAGCAAGCAGCCCACCTACTTGGTGCTCGCCGTGCCAAATTGAGGCATAAACAGTGCTATTGTTGACAAGACACTACCACTTACAACTTTGTAATAACTAGACACGTGTTCAGTGGCGGTTCCAAAGGAGGGCGATTGTCTCCCGACTCTCAAACTTACTTAAATTCTTAAGAGCCGGAACTAGGGTACTTGCAGCGTACAATGCTCCCGCGACGCCCCCCCCTCCCCCTTCCAATCCATCTCTTGCTTGAGTTAACTAAGAGGGGGCGGGGTTTTAGGAAAAATTGTGGAATGATTTACTGAAGATTCTCGCAACCAGTAACAATGCACAAGGTGACCTGGCGGTCTAGGGGTAAGGTGTCAGACTTCTACGCTGGCGGCCGGGGTTCGATCCTCGGTCCCGGCAAAGATTTATCTGATTACCAAACCCTTCCTTCACCTCTGACAAGACATCTTGTGAATGTGAGGTATGCCAGGCCTCCACCGTGGTTCGGATTCCACGTTAAACTGTAGGTCCTTCATTTCATCTCACAATCACCATACCATTACACATTAGCGTAAGTGCATATAACCCGAACGGGTAGTAAGACGCGGTGCTAATAATAATAATAATAATAATAATAATAATAATAACAATGCACAAGTTTGGTCAGACGATTAGACTCATCCTTTAGTTGCATGGCTTAAGACATTTGACCATTCACACATACACAGACACATATAAATAATCACCGCGTCTTATTACTTGTTCGGGTTATACGCTTATGAACTAATAACGTTAGTGATTTTAGGGATTGGGAAAATTATATTTAGAGGAAATGAATTTTCAAAAATCAATCATCACTTAACTACCTTTGAACTAAAGTCTACCCCAAAAAACAAGTATAGCGGGCTATTTATAGGTAAGACACTTTATAAATATTCATTTTAAACTAAATTGTTATAGCCATTTTTGAAAACATTAGAACTAAAAAAACCTCATTAGTAAAATACCCTTAATTTGATGGCTAGTGTTTGGATGAAAAAAATAATCCGGAGATATAGGCCTATGAAATCTAAATATCACTTTTGTACCAAATCCATCCAATCATTTCATATCCGTGCCCAGATAAATAGAGACAAGCAGGCAAAATTGTAATAGCCCCCTTTTTTTGCGGTTCTGGGCCACTTAAAACTAAAAAATTCTTTATAATCTCGAGGTAGAAACTTTTCACGATAATAATACTTTCTCTTTATGTGATAAAGTTAAAAAAGCAATAAAGATCAATCAGGTTGAAATAAAATATAGAAATGATATTATTGCGCTGTGCTATGTTATGATTGAAAAATTGTTGAGAATATTGTGTGTATAAAATTAAACCAACACGTTTCTACTGAAGTAGTATTTGATCAATCATTTTGATAAAAAAAAAATTGTGTGTTATCCAAACTTAACAAAATTCGAATTTTAACCAGCTTTGCTTTATTTTTTAAATATAATTTGGGCTCTACGTGCCATCAATTTTATAAAACTTAAACTAGGCATTAAGGGTAGATACAGTAGCCCCATGGCTTCTTTGGTGCTGACTGACAGCTCACAGCTCACAGCTGACGAATTTTAAAAGCTACTAAACCAAATTATGTATCCCTACGCCGAACCATATGATTTGCAAAAAGATGTGTTTAGCAGCTGTCACTCCTGACATTCAAAATGTAGGTATATACCTAAATGTTGACTGTCAGAAGTCAGCTGTGAGCTATCAGTCAGCATCAAAGAAGCCATGGAGTTACTGTGCAAACATACATTATTAATAATCAGAGCTCGAATTTTGATGACCTAAGAATGATCTATAAAATGACATAGAAATTCTAAAAAATTACTTCAATTATAAAAACCTGAGCCAAAAATATAAACAAAAACTCTTAATAAATGCACACGACTAAATCAAACAAGCAATTCACAATTGTAAAGTAAAAATTTATACATGCAGTGAAAACATTTTAACAACTAAACTTATATCTTGCTGAATATATTAATTTGCAAACATCTGCTTTAGAAGTAATAGCTACTCCCTCCCAATGCAACCTTCTCCAGCTTAGTTGCAAAGTCTCACCAGCCATAAGTATTTTACAACTATAGGCCTATAAGCAATAAGAATACAAATTTTTTGGAAAATCAGTCACTGGTAAGCTACCCATAAATGAGTTCTTACCCAAAACAAATATACACTGTCACTAAAATTTGCTATGTCAAACACTCCCAAGATACTCATTTGGAACCATATAGCTAGAGCTTTTCCTATAATATTCCATGTTTAAATAAAATAAGTCATCAGTTAATTATCCTTCATCAAATTTTTGCCGAAAAACCAATTATATAGTGCTATTTGTCATGTCAAAATAAGCCTAGTCATGCATGCATTTTAATCAAAATCATTAAAGCCATTTTTAAAAAAAATTGTAATTCAAAAAAATTACTCATCAGTAAACTACCCTTAAATGAATAACTAGAGTGAAAAAAACTGTTTTGTGGTATATCACTACAATATCTCAATATCAATATTGAACAAAATCCATCAAACCGTTCCCTGATGAGTGGCACCATTTTGGCGGCTGGACAAAACAGGAATAGATCGTGACCTTGAAACCTTGAGCTAGTACAAGAGGTTATTGACCCTGGAAACTCTCCCTCTTCCCCCTCTACAATGGGTTATCCCGGTGTCATCATCGCAACCCCTCCTAACTCCCTTCCTCCATCTATGTCTTAATGGGTTTTCCTTCATGACTGGCACCAGTTTGGCGGCTCGACAAGACAAGTCACCTCTATATGTGTGACGTAATCATTGCGTGTGATGTCGCAACACTCCCCTTCTATGTGGCAATGGCTTTTCCCGATTACTCATACCTGGCACCAGTTTGGTGGTTTGACAAGACAAGTAGAGACAGGAATAGATCATGACCTTGAAACAATGAGATAGTAACACGAGGTCATTGACCCTGGCAACTCTTTCCCCCACTCCCCCTCCTATATGGCAATGGGTTTTCCTGATGACTCATAACTGGCACCAGTTTGGTGGATTGACAAGATAAGTAGAGACAGGAATAGAACACGACCTTGAATGATGTTACGATAGGATTTTCCCCTGATTACTGGCGCCAGTTTGGTGGCTCAACAAGCCAGGAATAGATCGTGACCTTGAAACCGTGAGCTAGTTCAAGAGGTCATTGACCCTGTTCATATTTGGTGACAGTTTGACGGCTCGACTAGTCGAGACTCGTATCTGCGTGTAAGTAGACAGAAAAGTTTTGCGTGAATAAAACACTATATTACAAAACATATTTATTAAACATTAAACATTAAACGAGTGTGTCGATCAAATCGTTGTAATAGCATGCGACAGGTGTCGACCATATATCCCGGTGGTCAACGGCAACGTCGATGAGGTCCCACACATCGCAAAAAAAAGCGCCCAGCTAGGTTCTAAATAGGTGACCCGTTTGAGTCCAGCATCTTGTTTCTCGCTGATGACGACCATACGGTCACCGCACATACACTTCAAAGAGATTTCATGATTAGTCAGACTAATCTTCTGAGGAGGTTTCGTGTTGCTGAAAAACTTTGATATGACCAACTTGAAGTTGCCACTCTCTACGGTTAAACACCGCACAGTTCCCTCCACATTTTTCTAAATGGACATAGGGCGTAAAGTTGTTCTTGACACTCATGCCGGCGATGACTCGCTTGGCGTCGACTTCGTCCAACGGAAACAAAGTGTTGAAAATACTGGTGATGGCGAGTGGTTACAGATTTTACTTTGCTGGTGCAAACGTCTTGACTTTCCATGATGTTTAATCGCTTCTACGACTGTCGTGGTTATGGCAGGCACGCCGTTGGGACGCCCCTTTTATAGGCGCACAATTATTGGACGCAGTCTCTTGAGGGGCGGCAGGACCCTACAGTCTTGAAAAATGTGTTGTAATATCTCACCACCTGAGCGTCATTGCCTGTTTGGTTGGTGGGCGAGAATAGGGTTAGGAAAGTTTTCATCGGAATGTTCTGGGCAATATAGAGAAGATACATGAGACAGTAATAGCCGCAAACGTCCGAGGCTATGCTTTGCAATTTTAGCATGCTATGAGACGTACGGGAAGTGTTTTGCATATAAATTCCAGATGTGACTTTATACGGGGTTGAAAACCATAACTGTCAAAATTTTCTCCCACAGCATTTTTGTCGATAAAGATGGCGAACCAATGCGTCCCAAGCTTGGTGCGTGGATCAGAGTTGATGACGAGAGCGGCAGGACGAGCTATTCTTGCGGGTAGTTGATAAGCAGGGAAAACATCCGACCGTAAAGAATGGAACCACGGGTTTGTTTTCAGCGCACGTCTAATGGTGTGCGTGTTCAACCTAAAGCATCCAATCTCGAAGTCCCCAAACGATGGAGGCCGAACAGAAATTCCATACAGAACTATGTGCCATGCACATGGTGCGGCCGAATTTAAGTATTTTCAAAGATGAATAACCTCTGTCGTATATATCTACGACGGGCGTAGGCGTGTATTTGACAAGAAACTTTTTCTTTTCTGCTCCCTTGACGTAGACGGTTTCTGCACGCATTGTGGTACGGGAGATGAGGGATTCGATCAGGCTGTAATCCCCATCACCGCTATCCCAGGGAATATCGTGCAGTTTGTTGCTGATATAGTCGGCTTGCTTTTTAGCAGCGGCTGAAAGTTCCTCGATAGCATATGGGGGTTTTAACACCCAATGTTGAAGTAATGTACCGCATAAAGATAAAACCCTCAGTTCCTTGACGATAAACTCTTTGCTGTCGTTGATGAAGCTCTGGAAATCCACAATGACGTCCATGATTTAAATGACGAGTGTTGAATCCTCTTTAACAAAAAGAGGAATAAAATAGGAGGTCCAAATGACAAAATTAAACGGGGATAAACAAAAGTGGCAATAGGAGTGAGTTATTGGAGTTATGTGTTTGGAATACCTGAGTTCGAAGATTCTATACTCAGATCTCGCAACTCACACCAGTTGCGGAAGTTGATTACGTGGACGGTTAACCTCATAGAAAACATAAAAAAAAAGGAAATTCCTCTCAGTGTTAAAAATAAAACATATTTTACCCAACCTAAGGGATATGGTACATCAACTAACTGAATGTAGCGTGAAGTGACTTCAAGTTCATTTTATTAAATAAGATATTGTTTTAATATGAAAATTATATATAAAAGATTATCTAAAATGATCATTTGAAATTTACAAAATTTTATAACAAACCATGATGTCAATCATCAGATAGCAGGCGAAGTTTCAATAAAGGTAATGACAATTCATATAGATACATATATTTTTGGACACCATCAATAAAGAATATAACAATAAAAAAGACATTAGCCCTGCAATAATATTATAAATAGATCTCGGATCCAAATTGCACTTTCTAGACGTAACAAATATCGTGGCCCAATGCTACAGTGTAAGGGGTGGGAAGTCGCTTATATTAACTCCCATAATCGGTCACGACATTTCTATCCTTGTCGATGGTGATGATGTTGGCAAACTCCCCATACACGATACAGTTGACGGTTTCGGTGAGATCTCTGGTGAAGCTCTCTTCGATGCTCAGAGAGCCATGCCTTGTCAAATTCCAATGCAATGTCATGTGGGTGGACAGATTAGGTGTGAGATTGAAAGCCATGAGATGATATCCCTTAGGGAAGGCTTCCCGTGTTATGTCACTACCTTCGTTCATGAAATGGATACCCATTCCAGAAAACAGTGTGTGGTAGGACATGACATAGTTTCCGTTTGAAAAATCTGGCTGTAGCGGTTTCGACGGTACTTGTCCCCCCTCCACGTAAAGCGAGAAATGGTTCATGCCGTAGATTTGGAAGTTGAACAAAGCGTTTGATACAAATCCCACGATGCATCGTTTGTGTAACTGTCCGGTGAATACGTTGTCCAGTAATTTACCTTCTACGCCCGTAGGAATAGTGAGTGTTTCTACTTCCACACGGGTGATGGGATACTTTGCGGGACTGACGTTTAATGCCTTGGCATTTGCCAACAGTATAAAAGATGCTGCTTTGACACGTCGCACTAGAAGGCCGGCTTCAACGATGTGAATCTTAAAGTGAGGGAGTTCAGGGATGGCCATAAAACTAAGCCCGTCTCTGAAACTTACCAACTTGGCTCTGAGTTCGGTGCTGTTTAAAAGGTATTTCTCTTGGTTAAACACGTCACCGTGTAGATACTCCAAAAGATCCACCGTCTTACTTTTTGCGGTGAGACTGCGATGGGCTTCAAATCCATTGCTGTCTGCGTTAGCTTGCCCAAAGGTTCCGGGGCTCTTTGGAAACTACAGACCAAAAGTCAAATGTGTTCTTTTGACGTCACTGTTGTAATTGAGCAACGTTTCAATGTACGATCTATAAGCATACGTGTTGCTGGGTGGTGAAACTAGCTTATGGCTTAAAAGCACATCCACCTGTGTGAATAGCGAATTCAACCAGTTGTTGACAGGAGCGATTTGATGCACCTCAGTGAAAGCACCATCGTCGGGTTTCATAATGGCCACCCTGAGATAGAGCATGGTCTGTGAAAGATCAATATAAAACTTACCTTGACCGGTGGCGGTAAATTTGATGGGCAAATCATTGGTGAAGGAAGAGACAGGTTTGTACTGGAGCCATTGTCCACTTTTAAGACTGGTTTGAGTGGATGGGATGGAAAATAGATCGAATTCACTGCTAGCACACTCGCAGGACTCGGGGTGTAGAAATGGCATTTCAACTGAAAATATCTACCGCTTCTTTCTTGACCTTTTTACATCGGGTAACGACAGAAGACTGACGTCGGTGTTTCATACGACGCCCTTTATAGCCTGAGACGGTCATCTGTGTATCAATTGTCTGCTCCGCCTTGCGTTTCAGGTTTGTTCCAGCCTCACCAACACGCTGGCGCAGAGCCTCTTTAATAGGACGACGCTGATTAGCGACGTCAGAGAGCACGTCATAACCGTATTAAGCACCTGTTTTCCAATGGCTTTAGCACCGCTTCTCACCAACGGTACGACGCTTTTGAAAAGGCCACTGAAAAAACTTCCTATCCCGTGCCCGCGTTGATAGGGAACAAAGATAGATAGATCAAAGATATTCATTTTCCAGCCTAGTTGATGTAGTATCTTTAGTAGGGACAGTTCATGTTGAGCAGCGTCGAAAATTAAGTTTCACACACACTTTTACAAACTCAAATGGTACAGGTTCACCAGTGTCTGTTCTTATATTGATTTCAAGGCTTTCAATTTCCCTTCTAAGTATGGGCACGTAGTGCAATGGATCATAGATAACTGTCTTATGTATGCTGTAGAGATAGTTTGTGTTGTTGATACCGACGATACGTAAAAGCGGTGCCACAATGTCACCCACGGGCTGAGGATCGACGATATCCGTGTAGATGTACATTTGCGAGGGCAAGCCTAGTGGAATGTTGGCGGCATACGGTGACTTTTGGACTTTGATCAGATTAGTCTGTAGCGTGTCAGTCATGTAAAGTTGACACCTACACAATTAGGCTACGTAAAAATACGAAGTTATAATAATTATATTGGCAGAATCCAGAGAAGAGGATTAGATTTGAAATATTTAATAATAATAATAATAATAATAATATTCTTCAAATATACTGTTAACGACTGGATGGACTCGGCTATCATCCACGTGCTCTGTATAGAAAATACTACATGTCATTTTAATAATACATATCTGCTAAAAATACTAAACTTACAATATTGGAATCCAAAGAAGATAATTAAAGCTAATACATTCAGGAATAATATGCTTTAAAACTTACTGACCGTGGCTGGATGGGATCTAATAGCACCAACATGCCTTCTAGCATAGTATTGAACACGAATGACGACAGAGTGCGTCCTAACACATCCACTTACTACTCCTTCTGTCGTAGAAAAGAACTAAACCTATGTTAGGTTTTCTCCCACGACCCTCAAGCGCCAATGTCGTGGTGGCGTGTCTTCGAACCCCCCCTTTTCCACACCCCGCAAGCTCCTATCATCAGCTGTGTTATCACGTCTTTTCTCTATTTCTTTTTGTTCCGTTCTAGTCACGAAAAAGGGTATAAAATAGGTACCCTCAGATTTACAAAATGTTATTCTATCCCATTACGTCATTGAAGAAGGAACTTATCTCCACGAAGGAACCGGTGGCCATTCAGTATTGGACGTGGTACTCACCGCAGAACCTCTGAGTAAAACCTCTCTTCACGAAAGGGCTGGTGGCCATGCAGTATTGGACGTGGTACTAACCGCAGCACCTCTGAGGAAAACCTCTCTTCATGAAAGGGCTGGCGGCCATCCAGTATTTGACGTGGTACTCACCGCAGAGCCTCCGAGGAAAACCTCTCTTCACGAAGGGACCAGTGGCCATGCATTATTTGGCGTGGTACTCACCACAGCGCCTCTGAAGAAAACCTCTCTTCACGAAGGGACCGGTGGCCATGCAATATTGGGCATGGTATTCATCGCAGCGCCTCCGAGGAAAGTCTCTACACGAAGGAACCGGTGGCCATGATGTGTTGGACGTGGTTCTCACCGCCGCACCACCAAGGAATATCCTCTCCGATTTCTTAAGTATAGAGGCGACGTCCATCTAACTTATTGTTTAGTTAAAAGATTAGAAATTGTTTATTTAATAGGTCCATCTGACTTATTTTTTATTTCAGACTTAGTATAGTCGAGGCGACTATTACGATTATTTTTACTTCTTGTTTCAGTCAGAATGACTAGATTTTGGTTTTGTATTATTACAACTCTGTTGATGTTGTCACAGTAACTCTTGTATTGCTCAAATCCCTCAAACTTGTTATATTGGTCCAAGCAGCCGTGTTTTTACTATATTCATGTAATATAGCTTCGATATAGGAGCCTTGAGCTCCAGTTGTAATGAGGACTTAGTCCAAATGGTCGCTATTCTCAGTGAGCACGATATTTCTCTTTTGAGTCCTTAGAATTACACACTTGTTTTTATGGCTACAACCAAGTTGTCTATACTTTTTTTTAGGACTCAGTTGGATTAGTGTGTTCAATGTATTGAATTATTCTTGTTGCCACGCTTCGCATGTGGTATTAGCTTGGGTAGATAAAGCGCGGAACTCCACTTGTTTCTATATGGGGTCTGCGCGGATAATACCCTTTTTCTCTCTGCCCGTTTTTGGAAATTATTGGCTGAGTATTAGTCTTATATGAATTACATTAGTATTGTACCCCAGAAAGTGGGTCAGTAAATACATGTACTATTGAATGCTCTGGCCGTACCAATAGGGAAAGGACCAGCCATAGTACTATTGTGTGTAGACACCTGTACGTTAGCCATCTACCAATGTAATCATAATCAAATAACCTTTCTATTGCATTTCATTATACTATGTTTATTAAAGAATTTTCTTTTGTCCCAATCAAGCAAGCTAGCTAAAATTATAAATGTGTTAACAGTACTATATGTATATAATTTCCAGCTAACGTTTGTTTATAATTATCACATTGTTTTTCTCTTAGAATCACCTGACCGTAGCCTGGCGTCAGTCAAGCTGTTTTGTAATTGAACATTGCTCTTCAAACCTACTGCATTTGATCTTGCCCGTGTTGCGACAAGACAGTACTAATCTGGAACTTCTATCTTATGTTTTTGTATATCTATTGTAATCAATCATATCTTATATTTTTCTGTTATAATAAGTTTATTTGTGTTATTTTAATAATCTTATCTAGCTGGTTTAAATAATCATCTTGTACCCCTATGTAGTTGATGAAAATCCTACAAGTCTTAAGATCGAAACTGAGCTGTATACTTAGTTGACTTGATAGAGTCAGCAGCTGTATATTTGGTGAAGAAGAAACAACGTCCACTTTTTTGTTGGGGTTTGTGTACTTGAATGCAACTCCGGAATCCTCTTTAAACGCCTCTACTTCGTTTAGAGCTTTGATAAATTCATGGCTAGTGCTGTAGTTTCCAGGAGGGATATGATCCTTGAATATTAGTTCCACGCCGTTAGCGTCAACCCAGTTGTACCATACAATATTTTGGCCCTCGGGTACGGTGGTGAAAGAACACGGATATTGGAATTCGGCCAGAGCGACCTCCCACTGGCCTTCGATTGTAAGATGGTAAGGAAGTTGCGTGGTGAAATTTGTTATGGTATTTTTCGGGAAATATCCCATTGAGCTGTCGCTCGGCAAAGTGATGTAAAACTGGTTCTTTATGGTAGTGCACTGACGTAACTGGCAGGAATCCACGAATTAAACTTGGCGGGGTAACCTTTCCACTGCACGTACACTTTCTTTCTGGCACCTTTACCCTTGACACGTGGTATTATATCAACTTTAAAAGTTTCGGGAAGATGTACGCGTTGAAATTCGGATCCGTAAAACGTTCCCTACACTTCTTCGCCGTCAAGATCGGTGAGTCTGTAGACGACTGGTTGTCGCAACACAATACTGCTGACTTTGCACATTTCTTCACTCCAATTGCTTTCGTAGCCCTTTTCAAACAGCATTTTTGATTTGCTAATACGCACCGTGTCACTGAATTTCATTTTTGGCTTACTATTCGAGTTTGGACCCCGTTTGCCGTACAGATTATCTCTGACTTGAAGCACATTGGTTTCTGAAACATCGGCAGACACCATCTTGATACTGGAATGTTTTGCGCCATTGTAACCGTCGACGAGATCTTGGAGGACCTCCACATACCGATACGTGTTATTTTTTGTAAAGTAGCTCCACATGCGCCCTTTCAGAGTTCTATTGAATCGTTCCACGATGCTTGCCTTCATGTACGGATTATGAGTGGTTTAGTAATGCACGCCTTCTTGCTTGAGAAACTTCGTGGCTAGACGTACCGTGAACTTTGTCCCCTTGTCCGTCTGTAAACTTAAAGGTTTATGGCCGCTTTATTTGAAAATATCCCGAAAGGCGTATCTCATGACGCTTCTCGTCTTGAATGGAAGCGTCCCACCCAGGTCATCTTGCTAAGCACGTCGATGATGGTGAGCAAGTACACTGCACCATCATTATATTTTCCGAGACTTCGCTTATCGTTGAGATCGGCTTGCCAGAGATCGTCAATGTTTGAAACCATGTACTTGTTGCATGGACACTTTGATTTATCACAGGTTTGTGTAGGGTATAAGCGTCCTGTGCAAGAAGCCATTCTTATACTTTGTTGGAATCTTTCTTGAACGCCTTTATGAGCGACGCCGCACCTGCAAATCCTGCAGGATGAGAAGGGTCGTAGTATATGTCAGCTAAATGAGCCATTAAGCTCGGTACGGCAGCCTCCCATTTTCTTCCACCCTTTCCCGTTTCTTCTTAGGGCATTGCGATGGTGTAAGTGGTTGGAGTACTGGCGTCGGATCTATAATGGGCACCAAACGTTTCGGATTTACAATAAATTATTTCAGAACTTTTATTTTTTGAAGTGCTGTGAGAATCTCTCGCCACCCAAATGGTTTGCTGTGTCTTCTTGCTCTGACCAGATAGTTGACTAAATCCACAATATTGGATCCACGGAGAGGTGTATCGTGAATAGTCACTTCCCCATTTTCGTCCCAAGAGATACCACTTTGGGAAATAATATGTTCTAGTAAAAGTTCGGCTTTATTTACGTGCCTGTACTAGCACAGTATTGAGTACAGCAAGAATGGGAATTACAGACACTTCAGGAATGGTTGTGGTGGTGATATTTTCAGGCGGTGGAGGGTGTTGACTAAAGTGCAGATAGCGCTGTAGCACTTGTTGGTATAAAGTCCATTTAGACTTGTCAAGTTTTGAAGACGAGGATTTGTTCCATTTCCTTGTCCAACTCGGAGACCACTAGATTTGTGGCTCATGCCACTTGTTGGTGTTGTTGCTCGTAACAATGTAATGTTTCCGGGGACCAATATCATCTATTTCGTGTGTTCCATTATCTACTTGTTGAATAAGGAACCAAGAACACCGCTGATTAAAGGGGCTAAAACTAAGAGCAGGAACGCTCTTCCTTTCTGAACGAGTAGTCGTCTATTCTTCTTCCAGCACTCTCCTCGTTTGACCAGCTTGCGCAACACCTGCTTGTGAACACGTAACGTTGTCTTCTGCGCATTTTTCAATGCCACCCCCCCTTTTAAAGTGTTGTAGGCACACTCGCAAACAAAGTCAATCTGTTTCTTGTTGGCCATTTAAGCAAGGCGACATGTTTCTGCGGGTTCCTGCAATGCATCGCACGTAGCAGAGGGGCTTGCTTCAGCACTTTGGGACTCACGGTTATGAAATTATCTGTAATCGGGAAGTGTCTGGTTTTTTTTATAGCTTTTGCGTGGTAGGTACACGCAGCACCCGACAGTCGTGCTGTTTCTATATCTGAACCTTTAGGGTGTATCTTGTTTGAAATCTAACAATATATGTCCGAGTTGAGTACTTCTAGCATCAGCGTAAGCCTCTTGTTAAACACGGGGGTCTTCAGGACAGTCTTGACGTGCAAAGTGTTGAATCTGAGCCTTATGCCTGGGATTTTTTAAAAAACACATGATATAATGTGCGTTTAAAGAAATGTCTATTTGCCCTTTACCCTGGTGGAATATATTTTGTGAAACGTACATGATGCTAATATTTTGATGGTGGCATCCTTTTGTGAAAATATTGACGACCACTTAGTTTGCTTCACGCAACAGGTCGTCCAGGATGGTCAGCTGTAGAGGGTCATTACAGATGTAATCCATTTCCGGCAAACCCTTACAGAATATGACGCGGAGACTTGACCCATCTTGTTTGAATTACGGTTGCCATAAAGCATAATACCATGTGATTTTTATCAAATTTAACGTCACACATTGTGTCTGTGTGACGGATAAAGTCGGTCACAAAATGTGACTTTCCACAGCCGGAAGGGTCACTGCTGATGGCCGAAAATTGGTGTTTCAACTTGTCAATAATTTTTGAGACTGAGCTAAATGAACTTGTATTTATAGGAGGAGAGAGGGGATGTAGACGTTAAGACACAAACATAGCAATTTTTATAATATTTATTTACAAATATATATCACACCGTGAAAAGTAAACTAGGAATATTTATTTACAAATATATCTCACACCGTGAAAAGTATTCTTGGAATATTTATTTACACACAAATCAAAGTTTTAGAAATTTGGCTAACGCCATGAAAAGTATATTTGGAATATTTATTTACAAAAAATGATAGTTATATAATATATCCTACACCTTGAAGTAAATTATATATGTTTTAGGTGTAGATGAAACAATAATAAATGTCTTGAGCTCGTAGAGGGAATAGTGGCCTCGGTATTTATTTACAAATTCCAATTTAAAGTGTATTTGAATATATGTACACAGCCAGATGGTTTCAACCGTTAGCGGTCAATTCCGCCAGGTAGACACTGAGGCCCATCAGATCCGCGGATGTCTGCGAACCTCCCCACAACTCATTTTCTAAGAAATACAACGCAACAACTTAGTTTGATATTCACCCACCTCTGTGGCGTAGTTGGCTAAGTGCTTGTCGTGTTGAGCTCGACTGCTGAGGACGGGGAGATCGAGGTTCGTATCTCGCTCGGGTGAACTAGGAGTGGTTTTTCCTAAATGGCTTTCCACTCTCCCTCCACGCAAATGCGGGCTCACTTCCTCTAATTCAACCTTACCAATTCCTAATCCATTAGAGTAATTAGTACTTAAAGCGTATAACCCGAACGAGTAGTAAGACGTGGTGCTAAATATTATTATTATTATTATTATTAATTTGATATTCAGTATAGCACGAATTAAATATATTTAACAGATTATCTACGTGATATAATAATAAGATAAAATAATCTACATAGTGTTATGTGAATCTGAAACACTTAGCAGCGTTAGCTCATCCAGGGCAATGTCTACTTTATGATAGCACAAGCCTCACTTTGAAGCGTTAGCCTGTTCTTGGTATCTATTTAAATGTTTGACAGGAATCAGGCGTCTCTGGCCATTGGCTGAGCTTTACATATATTCCCTTATGTGCAGGATGGTAACCGTTGCAGAACTACTCACTTTGTATAGAAATGGACATCATTTTTAACAGTGAGAATGGATGTTTAGATGCTTTCGAACAGTACAAGAGTGCTTTTGAAACCCAAAAAATTATTTTTAAATGGTTTGTTTTCTGGTACACTTATGCTGGATTATGCAACGTCTTTAATAAGTGCAAGGGTCACATAAACTGATGGCATTGTGGTATTTTAAAACATTACCCTCAATAAACACATTATTATGTTAAATATATTAAAGACTTGTTCAAAAAATATTTTAAATAAGATTTAGTTTTTAGTAAATTACCCTCAAATAATTTTATAGTTTGTAATAAATGTATTCAATAAACTACTCTTAAATAAATAAAACACATTATTTAGTTTATTATAACCACTCTTGTTTATACGATTTAAAAATAATATTCAATTATTAGTAAATTACCAACAAAATTAATTACAATTTAAATATTGCTTTTAATCAAGTTTTTTCAATAAACCACCTTTGATTATAGTAAACATTTGTTCAGGCATAACTTTACCCAAATGTGATCAAAAAAAGTAGAGGCTTAGTCCCCTTTAAATTATCTATAGTTTTAGTTCTCATATACCTATTATAAATTAATAAACTTAGACAAATCTGTCATGGTTTATTATAATTTTGAAATAAATTATGTATACACTTTGATTTAACTACAAATAAATAAGTAGTGTGCCCGTTAGAAAAGTATATTTACTCACCCAGATCCGTCATCGAAGCGTAATCACTCATCCTGGCTTGTTTGTTTAACACTCGAAGGCAAGTTATACAATAAAAGGATTTCAAAATAGATTTTGATATTTATATTTGTTACCAGCTAAGGTTGCGACAGAGCGATGACGTCACCAGGGAAAACCCATTGCCACATAGAAGAGGAGGGTTGTGGCATTATTCAAGGTCATGATCTATTCCTGTCTCTACTAGTCTTGTCAAGCCGCCAAACTGACGGCAGGTGAGTCATCAGGGAAAAACCATTGCCATATAGAAGGGGAGGGTTGTGGCATTATTCAAGGTCATGATATATTCCTGTCTCTACTAGTCTTGTCAAGCCGCCAAACTGGTGGCAGGTGAGTCATCAGGGAAAACCCATTGCCCTATAGAAGGGGAGGGTTGTGGCATTATTCAAGGTCATGATCTATTCCTGTCTCTACTAGTCTTGTCAAGCCGCCAAACTGACGGCAGGTGAGTCATCAGGGAAAACTCATTGCCATATAGAAGGGGAGGGTTGTGGCATTATTCAAGGTCATGATCTATTTCTGTCTCTACTAGTCTTGTCAAGCCGCCAAACTGACGGCAGGTGAGTCATCAAGGAAAACCCATTGCCATATAGAATGGGAGGTTTGTGGCATCATTCAAGGTCGTGATATATTTCTGTCTCTACTAGTCTTGTCAAGCCGCCAAACTGACGGCAGGTGAGTCATCAGGGAAAACTCATTGCCATATAGAAGGGGAGGGTTGTGGCATTATTCAAGGTCATGATCTATTTCTGTCTCTACTAGTCTTGTCAAGCCGCCAAACTGACGGCAGGTGAGTCATCAGGGAAAACCCATTGCCCTATAGAATGGGAGGGTTGTGGCATCATTCAAGGTCGTGATATATTTCTGTCTTGTCGAGCCGCCAAACTGGTGACAGTCATCAGGGAAAACCCATTCCAACATAGAAGACCAGAAATAAACCTTTACGACATTGAAGGATGACAGCAGGTCGCTAACCACATGTCGTCATGAAAATAACCAGAGGGGAAAGGAGGCCAAACTTGGAAGGGGAGGGGAAAGCACTGTACTCAGCAAGTGATATAAATAACAGCCAATCACAGCGCTGTTCCTATACGTCCCATACATACAAACCGTCGAAATGTGTGGAGGGGGAATAGCAGGTGAAGGAGGGGGAGAGCCAACAAACAATTAGAGTGAGAGGGCGTGGTCACGTGACAAGCTCTAAGCCAATCAGCATCGGGGTCAAAGTGCCCTGAAATGCCTTTCCATCTACTTATTTATTTAGCACCGCGTCTTACTACCCATTTGGATTATACGTCTAAGTACTAATTACGCTACTGGGTTAGGAATTGTTAAGGTTGAATTTAGAGGAAGTGAACCCACATTTGCGTTGAGGGAGAGTGGAAAACCATTTAGGAAAAACCACCCCCAGTTCACCCAGCTGAGATTCGAACCTCGATCTCCCCATCCTTGGCAGTCGAGCTCAACACGACTAGCACGTTAGCTAACTACGCCCCCTGGGCGGGTACCAATTAATTATTTGGCTGTTAGAAGAGAATATCACATGAAGGAATATTTAATTAATAGCAAAGTAAAAAAAAGGTATTAAATAGGTGAAATGCTGACTTGAGTTAAGCTAGTCTAAAAGATTAGTTTTGAAATAACCTTGAGTTTTATAAAAAGTTCACTATAATTTTAAAAATTAAAATACCTTTGTCTAAAATGACAAGTATTATCGGGTTGCCATAAGAAGAAACCTATCTGGCTGTTTGAAAAATGGTCAACAAATGTATTTATTATTCTTTTATTCTCTCTTCATATAAATACATACACCTACTGATATTAGACCATAATTAGGGCCTACATTATTATGTATTAAGTTTATTTTTAAACTTACATTAAGTAGGAGGATTATTTCATATGTTTAACAAAATAGATGTACGCCATATATTTTCATAGATTTGTAATAAATTTAAAATTAGTAAACAATTCATGATAGTAATAATTATTTAAAGTTTGTTTATAAACTTACTTTAATTGGGAGGATTATTTAATATATTTAACAAAGTATATTTACGCCGTAAATATTCATATTGGCCTATTTGTAGTAGTTTTCAAATTAATAGACCATGAAAATTTGTTTATTTGTAGCGTCAATATTGAGAAGAATATTGTTAGTAAGAAGCTTTTAGAAAATACAAAAATAAGTTTTTGCGGTCAGCATTGATATAAATTTTAATATTGTTAATGTTTCATAGGTATTGATAGTATTTATCATACGTGAAGGTTGAAGATTACATGACTTGATGTATGAATACGCGAAAGTGGATCTATAATAAAAGAGGAGCCAGAATGCTTCACGCTGTGCTAGCTAGTCCTTTGAAGATGGTTTGGGTTAATGTGTTTTGAATTTGGTTAATATGTGGACAAGTGAGACATTTAAAAAGAACAGACCAATTCAGCGGGTAATTTCATGGTGCATCTGTCGCTTTTGATGGATGGTGTGAATTCTGGCCCCTTCAAGATCAATATATAACCTGCTCCGGTGGCCGCACGGTCTAAGGCGTCACTCTTGCAATAGACTAGACTGCCAACGACAAGGAGATTGGGCTTAGAATACCGGTTGGGCTTACTGAGTATGGTTTTTCCTAAATGGTTTTCTACCCTCCTTCCACATATGTGCGGGTAAGCTTCCCCCAAACTAACCCTCCTCATCCCTAACTCAATGTCGTAATTAGTATACCCTGGAAGAACAGTTTAGATCAGTCAAACATATTTCTTTGCGGCCAACAATGATAACATTTTAATTTATTATTAATTTGTATTATTCCATAGATATTGATGATATCTGTCAAAAGTGACAGCTGCAGATAACATGACTTGATATATGAATATATCAAAATAGTTTTAGTAACTTTAGTAACTAACTTCTATTGTTCTTCCTACCAAAATCATACTTTACATATGCGTAACTTATAACCTGAAATGGTAGTAACACAAAGTGCAAAAAAAATAATTAAAATAATAGAGCCAGGAAAGAACCTCAGCCATGCTTGCTTAGTATACTTTTATATTTTATTAGCTCTTGAGGATCTCTTTATCTTGATCCGACTATAGCCTACCTTGGAGTTAGAAGTCACGTTTTCCTGAAAGTTTGTTGCCTTGTCAAGGTCAACTTGTTTCCGGAATCAACTCCTCCCGGGGTAAAGAACTGTTAATGTAACATATTCAAGACCGCCCGTGATAAAAATAGAATCACGTTTTAAGTTTCAATTTTTTGCTGCTAAGGCGGGAACACAAATCCCAGAACGCGTATTTTTAATGTGTTATTTTTATTTATTATTATTATTACCAGTTCGGGCTGGCGGGCAGCTTAGTCTATCTTATTTTAACATACTGAATACAAATTCTGGTTTGTATAGGACTTTCAACTACCAACATTGATTGAAAGTCACCAAAATTGGGCATTCTAGAAATATGTCTCATTTGATTTAGTAGTTAAAAACAGTAGCGGATTTAGGCTTAGGCCCGTGGGGCCCGGGCCTAGGGCGACAAATTTTGAGAGGCGCCAAAAAATTTAATTGAAATAATTTATATTTTAATTACAAGCAATTTATTATTAATTCTATATTTAATTGTTATGTTAAAAAAATAAATGTTTAATTTATACCTGAATTAGATTTCTTCTTATTATTGTTAATATTTTCATTATTTTATACACACACATACATGTATATATATGTTTATATATATATATATATATATATTGTTACAAAAAAAAGGGCGCCATATCGTCTCGGGCCTAGGGCGTCCTCAAACCTAAATCCGCTACTGGTTAAAAAGTTAATCCAGAAATTTATCAAAAGCTTTCAATAATACTTTATTATAGAACACAATATAGTTTCTCTTTACATTACTAATTCAATGGACTAAGAATTTGAATAAAAAGTAATATTATATTATTTCCGCCTTTGGGGCAACATAAATTTCCAGATTTCAAATAACAAGGCTTATACGAAAATCAGACTGTAAGTGTAGTGCAGTTCTAAAAAGAAAATTACCCACAACTGTCATATGTGTGGTTATGTGTTAGGGTATCAACCTCATTTTGTTTAATTTACCATTGATAGCGAGGTTGGGCTTCAAATTCCGGTTGGGTGTAGTGAGGGTGATTTTTTTTCTAAATGTCTTTTCATAATCCCTTCCCGCAAATATGAGTATATTTTCTAAAAGTGCCGCCTTCCTTATCTCTACCGATATACGTGCCTACCCCTATTAGTAAAGTCTGTTCAGCATAGGAATTGTTTTCTGAAAGGCCTTTTTCCCTACCAGAAATCTACTATATAGTAGGATATTGGTAGGAAAAAAGACCTTTCAGAGAGTAATTCCAACTTGAATGGAGTATATATAAATAGCCCAGACAAGCCGTATAGACCTGTATACACAAATTTAGGAAATGCAACAGCATTTCCTCAGCTATTTTTTCCTCACTACGATAAGTCTATTATATTAATTTATTACAGAAAGCATTAGTATTTTTTTTAAAAGCTTCTAATCAGATATAGCAACCCAAATTATGAATGAATCCCACAAACTGAAATAAGTCCCCAGATATATTAAAACATTCCTCGACCATTTAGTCTCTTTCACGGATAGGTAGGCACACAGACTAAGGCATTAGTTTTGTTTGATTTGATATTGATCCAGGAGTTAGAATTCGAATCCCAACCAGTGAGCTGTTATTATTCTTAAATGATTTGTCACGTTCCCTCTACATAAATGTGGGTACATTTCCTTTAAATTATACCTATTTCATCCATACCACTGTAATATAAATCTGCACTGATAGTAAGAAACGACGTACTTAAAAAACCATCTCTCAAGCTTGTTATTAATTCAGAGGTGACCTTTAAGAAATAATGACACAATATAAAATATCACCTGTTTCTTCCTTTCGATATCTTTGTAGTGAAATGACCCGCCTCAGTGGTGTAGTTGGCTAACGCGCGAGTCGTGTTGAGCTCGACCGCCGAGGACGGGGAGATCGAGGTTCGAATCTCGGTCGGGTGAACTGGGGGTTTGTTTTTCCTAAATGGTTTTCCACTATCCCTCCACGCAAATGCGGGTTCACTTCCTCTAATTCAACCTTCCCAAATCCCAATCCATTAGAGTAATTAGTACTTAAAGCGTATAATCCGAACGGGTAGTAAGCCGTGGTGCTAAATATTATTATTATTATTATTATTATTATTATTATTATTATTATAGTGAAATGTTACTGTTTCTAAGTCAGTGTTTAAGCCCAAATCAGTGCGTGTTGTCTACAGCGGACTATTTTTAGTGAACTGAGAATTCACGAATTATACGTTATGAACGTGATCATTTAAGGGGGGGAGGGGGGATACAGGGAGCACGAGAAAAGGTGTTTTTTCAGTGTTTATGGCAAATCTCTTTTTGGTCAAAATAAATCAAATAATGCTTCTATACAAATATAGAGTTTAATTTTCTTCACATGATGATATCAACAGTTGTTAAATATCTGTCAAAGTTGTCCTGGAATTTCACTAAAACTCTTTCGCTTCATTTAATAAGGTTGTTAGACAATGCCGCTATGTTCATGATAGATATCCAACGACTGTAGATAGCACCAGGTGAAGAAAATTAAACTCCATGTTTGTATAGAAGCAATATTTGATTTATTTTGACCAAAAAAAAGTTTTGCTGTGTAGGAACTGCAAAAAACATTTACCTTTTCTCGCGTTCCCTGCAACCCCACCTTAAAAGTGTTCTTCAATAACTGCTAAGCTTTATTTTATAATTAAATTTAATTACAACTAAATTTAGAATGAATTTAAAAAAAACTGACAACGCAATTAAGTATAGTATTAGAATGTTTATTAAATTGTTTTTTTTTCTTATTTAATCCAGCAAACGATGTCCAATATATATTCAAAACATAGCTTTGGTGTTGGAAAGGTATTTTAAAAACTAAATACTTACAGATATTGTTGTATTTTGCACATCCTCTTAGGTTTACTAACTTTGCTAGATATCCATTTACATTAATGGGGTAAGTATGACGAAGGTAGATTTTTAGAGGAAATATACTTTAATTTGAGGGGAAAACCATTTATTAAAAACACTTTCATTACACCTATATACAGTGGTGGATTCAGAGAATGGGCATCGGGGCACGTGTCCCCCATTTCGATTTTCGTAAACTATACAGTATTAATTGTTCAAATTCCTTGTAGCTAAAAAGTAATAATTAATACATCATTGCCAACAGATTAAGAGATTACTTACTGGCTGAAGCAAAAATACAAAAATCAGGTTTTTCCACCCTCTGGTGAGGTTCTTAATGGAGAATTGAAAGTACAGGGGGAATTATCGATACAGTAATCTGAAAAGATTGATATACCAATGAAAACTTACAAATCTGCGTCTTTGTTTTCAAACATTGAGGCCCTATTAAAACGCTTTGTGGGATACAAGTTACTACTTCAACAGCAGAGCCAAGCTTGTGAATGTGGGGAATGCCAGGCCTCCACCGTGGTTCGGATTCCACGTTAAACACTAGGTCCTTCATTTCATCTCACCACCCTACCATTACACGCGTAAGTGCGTATAACCCGAACGGGTAGTAAGACGCGGTGCTAATAATAATAATAATAACAGCAGAGCCATGTTCTAGTTCATTGAATAGAGTTAAATAAATCCTACATGAGATCAACAATTCAGTGGTCAAAGGTCCGGGGTTTGATTATCGGTGCTTCCATATTTTATGTGAAGAAGTGGGTCAACTCATGCTCATGAGAACAAATTACTTAAATGTAAAAGTAGAGGCTCTGAGATAGAAGACTGACACTAACTGCCATTGTGCTGACTATATGACACCTTTTATACGCAGATGTTGGCACTATTTTTTTTTAAATGTTCATTTCCAAATAAAATAAAACATATTGAGATAATCGTTGAAGATTCTATAATATATTTGCCCGACTCACAAACGCTTTTATATAACCTAGCTTTATGTATATTACAAAAAAAAAGTTCGGATAGAGGAATACATTATTTTGGATGAATGTAAAGTAACAATATAATATTATAGTTGTATCACGTTCCCCCTGATGTGATTCTTTTTCTGGATCCGTTAACGGGCACACCTTTGCGGATGCAAACGCTTTTTATGCATCGTTGTTGAAGGAATAAGTGATTTGTACAATCTAGTTTACATAGAAAGAGCATTTTAAAAATACATAAATTTTCCGTGTTCAAAATTGATAACATTTTCCTATATTAATAGGGTTTGATATTATTTATCAAAAGTAACAGCTGCAGATAACATGACTTAACACCCGCTTCAGTGGCCTCATAATCTAAGGCGTCACTCTCGCAGAAGACTATACAGGGAGATCAAGGTTCGAATCTCAGTCGGGTGTATTGAGGGTGGTTTTAAAAAATTGTTTTCCATTCTCACTCTACGCAAACGCGGATACACTTCCTCTAAATATAGCCTTCCTCATGCCTAAAACCATTAGTGTAGTTATTACATAAGCGTAAAGCCCGGGGCTAAAAACAAAAAAACATGACTTGACGTCTGAATACATGAAAAGTAGATCTATTCACTTTTCAAGCTGTCAGATAAGATTTGTATTATGGATATTGAACTGTATCCTCACCCCTACCTGAAAATGAATCTTTGAAAGACTGATAGGGTGCGTTTACCAAGCTGCGACAGTTACTTGCGACTATGGCTAGAGTTGCGATCTTCACGCATGCGCAGTTAAGAGTTTAGTCTTTGGCATGAGGCAAGTGTCGCAGCCCTGGTGGAGTGGACAGTACTTGCGGCGAGAGCTAGAGTTGTAGCGACATTTGTTAATGAATTTTGTGTGTTAATCTTCTTTTTTTTAAATGTTTAAACAACAAAAATTGGAGGTGCTAATGAGAGCCACTCACAGGATTTGGTGCTTTGTTAGTTATTATCCCAACATCCACGAGTAGACAATTTTAAACATCGGAAGCAGTAGCGGATTTAGGCTTAGGCCCGTGAGGCCCGGGCCTAGGGCGGCAAATTTTGAGGGGCGCCAAAAATTTTAATTGAAATAATTTATATTTTAATTACAAGCAATTTATTATTAATTCTATATTTAATTGTTATGTTAAAAAAATTAATGTTTAATTTATAGCTGAA
>CABFOV010004092.1:28210-51345 GCA_902141375.1 Timema poppense
CGGTCCCGGCACAGATTTATCTGATTACCAAACCCTTCCTTCACCTCTGACAAGACATCTTGTGAATGTGGGGAATGCCAGGCCTCCACCGTGGTTCGGATCCCACGTTAAACTGTAGGTCCTCCATTTCATCTCACAATCACCCTACCATTACACATTAGCGTAAGTGCGTATAACCCGAACGGGTAGTAAGACGCGGTGCTAATAATAATAATAACAATAATAACATTATTTCATCGCCATTTTTTTCCTCCCTTCAAACACCTAGAAAGGATTTGTCAACTGTACTCTCTACTGGCGACTGCGACCGGAGTCATGTCTTAGAGAAACCCTCCCCCATGCGACTGTCGCGGACATAGCCGCAGCTTGGACAACAACACACCTGAAGCGCTGTCGTGCATTGCACCGGATGTGACGCAACAACAGTTGCGTGGAGTATGGGAACGTGAGATATAAGCACGACACAGCCAACAGATCAACTTGTAAATATAGTACGAAATACGAATAAACACGTCACAAGTGTAACATAGTTTTTTTTTGTTACAAAAGGGGAGAGGGGACGCGAGTGAATAGCCTGTTTAATTTTCAGAGCATATAATGATTCGCGTGAGTTATTATGTTATTGTGCCATTAATTATATTTTAATAGGTGTTTTAGATTATTGCTGTAGTGACGTCAATTTTTAGTGGTTTTGTTTCATCTTTTTTTTTATGAGAATAGATACTAACTAGTATTTGGAGACATCTTCGGGAAAGGTAAATATCTTTAAAAACATGTGTTTTAGTGTCGGTCTACGATTGATTTAACTGTACAATATCTTTCTAGATAGGGCCGGATTTTGGTGTTCGCAGGCCTGGGGAACTTTTAATACAATATTTGTTACTAAAGGGGTGAAAGGCGATTAAATTCTACCCTTTTGACTGGGAATCATCTCAATTAGTACGATTAACGTTTCAACTATTTTAAACGATGAACCACCTCCACTGACGGAATTATTACCACTTCAGTACACTTTCTGGAATAGCCTCTAGAGTTCGTATGGATATTGAATTAAAACTCCTAGATAAAATCCCCTTCAATTTATTATTTTGTTAGTCACTAAACAATGAAGTGCGTATTTCTTGGTTGGAAGCTCTGTGTACGTACAGTAGCCCCATAGCTTCTTTGGTGCTGACTGACAGCTCACAGCTTACTTCTGACAGTCAACATTTAGGTATATACCTACATTTTGACTGTCAGAAGTGACAGTTGCTGAACACATTTATTTTCAGATCATATGGTTCGGCGTAGGGATACATAATTTGGTCTGGTAACTTTTCAAAGCCATCATCTAACACCAAAGAAGTCGTGGGGCTACTGTAGGTACACGCATAGTGGTGATAAATAAAGAGTGTGCCAATTTGTAATGCCTTTTAAATAAATACTGGTGAGCTAGATCTTTATATTTTGTTCTTATAATTTGCTGTGTTAAATGAGATTGGCCTAACTTAAAATGGCGTATGGATACACGCGAGATCATAAAACTGGTTATATCAATAGGAAAAATAAAAGGATTTGAATACAATTTAAAGTTATTTGCTGAAATATTTCAATGTTACGCAGCACTATACTTGCCAATATGGTGTGGTAGATTATAGCAACTTTATGGCTGGATTGTTATACGCTGGATTAAAGTACCAGATTTGGTACAGTTAAGCTACACACACTATACAATGATTTCAGAAGGTGTACTCGATCTCAGACCTCGTCATATTGAAATACGATGCCATAATGAATTCATTACAGTTTTTTACTTTAAATTGTATGAACTCTGAAAATAGTGGATAAATTTCTAATTTTTTTAAAAAATTATGAAACTTAACAATCAAGCTATACTGTAATCTTGAAACATTATTGGTATACAATTTTTCGACCACTAAATAGTCAAATTAAAACTTTTAGTTTAACAATATTAGAAATAAAGGGATTTTACAAAGAAACTGACAAAGATACGTAATTTTTATTCTTGCTACATTTTAACTAGCATTTAAAGAGCTTTAATCCGAGTCATAAAACGTTGAATTTGAACTACAGTAGCTCAAGTTACAGTCATTTTAGCAGACTGATGTTGAAAATTGCAATCGGTAGTTGAAAATCAGCTTTGAAAATCAAATAGTTCTGAAAATTATGTGTGTATTATTTATATTTAAGTTAAACTGATAAAACAATTTTAAATAAAAAATATATTAATCGTCGTCAAAATTTCCCCGACAGTGGCACAGTGCTGTGCATTAAAGTTGTGAAATCTTGAAAAGGTATCTCTTTGTGCTTAGCGATAGAATCCTGCAGGCACACTTGAGAAACTCTTAGCAGCTCTTAGAAGCATCAGGTATGGTCATCCACCGTGGTCTCCAATTTCAGTCTTATGATTTCATCCACCCAAAATCTTTAGCATTGGGAATGTTCTGTAGGAAATGCAAACTTAAAATCCAGATATTAGTTTGGTCATTACTACGAAACACATATTGGAGAAATTCATCGCGAGTAGGTGGAAGGCTCTGCATCAGATTCACCTTTTCCACTTGAGTATAAAGTTCTTGTCTCAGCTCACTCAACCAACAGTAGATGCACGCTCATACAGAAGGCAGACGAAACGTTCTATTTGAGCGAAAGTGTCTGTCATCGGGTCCACGGTTTTATAAGGTTCACTGGCACATGAAAGGACAGCCTTTATAATAGCGGAATTTGATTTACAAGTTTTCCGAACTGACATGCTTCCTTTGCCACCAAACTTTGGTGGTGCATTGAAACAGGTAAGGGCATGGAAAATGGGTAGGGCTTTTGAAATGTAATGAACAAGCTCTTGGTAAATACAGTAAATGTGACAGTACCTGACATTTTCCCCTTTCCCAAAGTCAACCCAGAACTGAGTGTTGGGATTGCTTTTACAACATATCCGAGAAGATACCTAAGAGAATAAATATGACCTCTGTATCCACTGTGCAGATCAAGTAGAGGATGGACCTTTTATTAACGCACCCAGGTGTAGGCACATCATAATATAAACTTCTTCATGGTCATTTTTGTCCCTTTTCCCCGTTGAGAAGACAGATCTTCTAGATGTTATGTATACTTATTTTTCAGATGGTCATTCACTGGCTTACACTTCATTTGCCAGAAATGAAAATAGGTCTTCTTTGTTGTAGTAATCAAGTAAGAAATCTCCAAAATTAACAAGAAGCTTTGTCTGAGGGACCACTTTCCTCTGTATACCTTTCCCCCTCTTATCTCGTGTGGAAATTTTCAAAACTTCCAATCCCAAACTATTTCCACTCGACAACAGCTATAAAGTTCTCTTCGTACCCAAAGTAAAAACATCATTTTGCTTTATTCTTTAATTGTGTTTCCATTTAACAAACGTTTACTAGGGGAGGGCCCTTGGATTTACTTAGGCCTGGGGTAAGGGGGACAAGTCCCCCAAAACCCCATTTTGGTTTATCGCCTTTCACCCAACCCCCTCTATATAAATAAAGTTCTGCTGCCATAGACCCAACCTGGATAGTTCTAGATAGTTTTTTTATTTCTCTAATAAAGTTGGAGATTTAATAATTTGTGCTTTGATCAAAGGTTAGCTCACCCCTGCCCACATAGTCAAAAATTGTGCACTTTTCAAATACAGAACTTTCCATCATGTTCAAATATATTGAAAGCTTTGACTCTTATTATATCTATGAGACGCAGAGGTATTGAAACGGGTGACAGATGGCAGGGAGGAGGGCCGTGTGTGTGTGTGTGTGTGTGTGGTGGGGGTTTGGTCTGCTTGTTCTCTGGGTAGTAGCTGACGGCCATGGTTAGTCAGACTCAGATAGAAATACACCTTTTCGACAGATACAAAAGTAATATAAAAAGGTTTTCATATGGGTAATCATACGTCGCATGATATGCAGCATTCACATTTGATAGATATTATTAATTCTTATAAAAGAACACTAATAATAGAGTAAAACTTTATCAATTTTTACCACGGACAAATATGTTTGCATTTTCTAAAAGGCTCTTTCTACTAAAAACGAAAGTAGACATATGATTGATTTGTTCGTTTACTTGAATTCATAGTGTTAACTAAGAAAACAAAAATTGTGCATCCAGGTTAAGTAAAAGTTTAACCTAAACAATAACTAAAAAAAAACCACAAGTATATACTACACACTAAGCTCACCAAACTAAAAGCATTCACATGTCACAGTATTTATAACACACACTTACCTTCTGACAAGCTGTTCTCAAACTGTCTCTATTTATATTTTCCCAAACTGCAACCAGTTGGGAGTTGATAGCTGGTCCCCCCCTCTTTCCCTAACATCATCCTCTGATTCTTATATCTTTGCCCACTCATTTGGGATGTGTTATCGGAAAGACCATTCAAAGAGTTTCAACTTGAAAGGTTTTGTTGTTTCCTAGTCTCGAGGACTTACCCACTTCCAGAGCTGTCCCCACAGTCACTTACTATTTCCTTTGCTAATATTTTGTCTTAGTCGGCAAAGCTTTGAACACAACACAATGAACACAATCACAAACTATTTTTAAAAATTACCTACATTAACATAAACATGAAGGGGAAGGGTTTGGGAATCAGATAAATCTGTGCCTGGACTGAGGTTTAAATTCTGGACCCCCGGCACTAAAGTTTGACAACTTGCCCCTAAACTGCCAGGTCACCAGCAGGGAGTGTAAAACATGCAATGTAACTTCCTAAAAGGGGAAACCAAAAGATCAGTGGCTTTAGAAGCTGGAGGGCGTGGACGATTCAGTTAGTTGGTATTTCTAAATAATACATTTAAAATTAAACATTTCAGCAATATTTGTTAAAAATTCATTGTTTTAAACTCAAAAAAATAATATCAACACATAAAAATAAAAAATTGCAAATTCACTCCAATGAATGTGGATCTGTTCATTGTCCTCAAAAGTTCATGGAAAACAGTACAAAAAATTTCCCACATCACAGCCGCAAGTTCAACATTTTTATTGTAGGCATCTTTGGAATTGAGCTACCTTTTGAAAACTTGATTTCATTTTTCTTGGTTTCTGTTTTTTTATAAACAGAATTCAGGACATGGCCTAGCTTAACTAATAATTTTGATTCCCTTTTCAGATCAAGAGTTGGTCTTGAAATATTTGTGTAAATACCTGAATTTAAAATGTTACAACACTTCACTTAACAAATCAACACAATCCTAAAATTACCCAAAATTGAAACATTCACACTATACAAAGCACAAATACGAGTCTTAAGACAAAGAAACACGCAGGGTTGTTGACAATATTGCTGGTTCACACTATACACAACCCATATCTCAACTTTCAAGCTTTCAACTTAAGGTGCATACGGGAAAGCTCCTTCCCACTCAGAAAAGACAGGGCTGACTAACCACACCCGTCTGGTAGGTTTGGTTTCCCACAAGGCGCTGAGAGACGCATGCCATTTCAAAAACATGGCCTATTACTTGTCTTGAAAGTGTCAATAATAATTTTGAATGGCTATGATGAGTTATAAGTTGGGGCTGGTTGGGAGGAGTTGTGGGTGTACACCTTTGTGGCCTTAGAACAAACCGGCCAAAAAAAAAAAAAAAAAAANCAGGAATAATATAAAGGACACAAACAGGAAATCAACATTCTCTGGGAATATGTAATATATCTCTTCAAGGAAAACCTCTGTTCACTTTCTGAGGTGATTTGTTATTTGTAATTAGTTACTAGTCTACTTTTATGAACACATTTGAGTGCTACATTGTTTTCTGGCCAGATAAAATGAATTTGCGGGACGAATTCGGCCTATAGGTTGCCGATTGCTGCACTAGACCATGAGACCACCAATGTAGGTCAGATGTTTACTTAAAGTAAGAATTTAAGAGACTTTAAAGTTAAATCTTACTGAGATTTATCTTAAAACATAAGAAAAAACAATCCAGCTAAATTAATAATAGAATCTTTTCTTTATTTAAGGTATGTGTTGTGCACTTTTTGAACCAAGCGATTATTTCAGCACACGAGAATTTCTATGAGCGAGAGAAAAAGGGCCAACCAATTTTTCCAGTAAAAGAATTTTCACATACCTTCCAGGTTTTTTTTTACATGCCACAATCAACATGGGAATGACAGCTTTACTTAACCTCTGAAGGAAGTTGCACTACAGTTTTTATCGCTCAATAAAAATCTGTCGTCCCCGGCTGAGTTCGAACTTATGAACATAGAGTCTTGAGGCGGGCACTTTACCCCAGGACCACTGAGGTCGACTAGTTAATTTAAGTTTAACCTTCAGTATCAGAGCTGAGACCACCAACCAAGTGCACTAGTACTGAGCCAACCCTGCATGTTTCATAATCTAATGAATTAGAAGAAAAATTATCACATTTACTATTTGGTAATGAATTAAAACTCTTTTATATTCTTTCTTTCGTATTTTCTTTTATTTGTAACACATTTGAAAACACAAACAATATATCTCACAAAGAAAATTAATTTACACATACACAAATGAAAAGATCACCCAACATAATATTTAATTTGAACTTTGAACTTGGTTTACAATTTGGCAATGTCATGTTATTGTATAATAGTATAGGCGTGCGAGTAGGCATTTTCCACTCAATCGAGTTTGAATGAAAATATAAAAACTTTTTTATAGGTATATATAGAACCAATTTGTATTACAAAAGTTCAAGTTTAATTCTCTAAGAGAGATACATACATAAACCATGATTACAAATAGGTTTTTTTTTAGTGAAAAGAACTACGATCAAACAACTTCAATTTTAAACTAAATTTATTGTGGCTGTACAAGTTATGTTCTTTTTAATCAGACAAAAGAAAACAATTTCAAACTACTAAAACTAGACTTGAACTTTATAATACTTGCACACCCTCACATGATGGTAGTACATATATATTAGAGGTGTACCGATTACTCCCGAATGTTTATTTATTAATAATTAATGGGAAATAGGCTTTATAGAATGATTACAGTTAATGTAATTAATTTAAAAAAATGTGTGCATACAAAAATATATTTTATGCATAACCAGCAAAAGTTGGAACTAGATTGTTAGTTTAATCGATGGTATGTACTTATATTTCTTTATCTGGTTATGTAATCTTTGCATAGCCCGCAGCCCAGATGCAGTGTGTATATTAGTGTTTTTGTTGTTGCGATTTTGATCCCTAAAGTCCTAACTAGATTACGATTATTTGCAGATGCACTAATAATTTCCCAATAACGATTCATCGGTATCCACATTGGTACACCCCTAAAATATATCAATGTGCTATGCACCTTTTTTATTAGGTCTGTCTAAATGAATTGGTTGAGTTTTAAATGATTTGGTATTTTAGTGGCTTTTATTACTTAAAAGTAAAAAAATAAAATATAGATTTTATGCTGTTTATTGATCACCTAACTCAATTAAGGGACAAACTTAAATACCAGCCCTGAGAACATTCATATGCCACATGAGTGAATGAAGGATTGTTAGAATGAACACCGTATATATAAGAAATAGAGATGGGTCGAATCCACTATTTCTCGAATCCGAATCCTAACAAATCGTTATAAATTTTAATGATTTACAAATAGACCCACATTACACAATATAGGCCTAAACTGTGAATTAAGGTTTATTTCAATCGTGCTTTCAATTTTAATCAACCCCAACCACCCCTCGCAAAATACAGGTTAAAATACAGCCAAATTAAACAATCTAGACTCATATTATTGTTTAAAAATCAAACCAATCAAACTTTTAGTGACTTTTAGTTATTTTTAAAAGTGTTGTTAGAATAGGTTAAGTTTCTAAAGAAACATGTGAAATAAACAGATTAAACCTAGATATCCTTTGATCAAGTTTAATTGTCATTAAAGGATATTTTATTGTATTAAGATAGCAAAAATAAAAATACAAACGGATATTTTTAATAAAGACTAAAACAACATGATTTAACAATTAAACATACATTGGAAATAGTGAACTAAATAATGCTTAAGTATGTTTTATTAATATTTCCTTGTATATCCATTATCTATTTTTGCGTAGAAAACAAATATATTCGATTCTTGCAATATATCGATTCCTGAGAATACATTCTATTTAAAACACTAACATATTTTCAACTACAATATGTTCATTCCCATTTTATAAGGCAGAACTACGTTTGAATATTCCTACAATTGCTTCAATAACATATTTTAAAAAAATTATAAAAATCAAGTTAAAATAAATTTAAAAATAACTAATGAATTAACAATTCGTTATTTGATTCTTAAAACTCAAGAGCGCTTACTAAATGATCAGATTACCTGAATCGATTTTAAACAAACACTCGATATACGATACGCAGGCCGATATACGATACGTAGGCCGGTAGGGATAAATAAACAGTTTTATCGCTGTCTGACTGTTGACAGTATTTATTTTTCAGGAAACCCAACAAAATGTCTAACTTAAGGATCGTATGCAATAAATTGGGGTTCTTTACATAGTTGTAGATAATTAAAACCAGTTAGGTAGTAAGAATTAACAGTATCTCTATTTTAATCATCACTTGGGCGAGTAAACCTAGTATACGTCATGGCGACTGACTTTATATTATGTGTAATGGCGGCTGACATTGTATTATCCATAATGTGTTCTTATTTCTTTTTAAAAAAAGCCTTAATTTGTTTAATTTATTTCGAGTTTATTTGTAATTCTAGTTTTGATTTTCAGTTTTTGAAGAGTATTGATGTGTTTATTAAAATATTTACAAGATTCTCCGTGAGGTGAAAGTTTTAGAAGTGAGCATGTGCCGAAACGGTCGAGTCCACAAGTTTCCCACACGGTTGGGAGGGTAGGGTAATAGGCACGCAAGATTTTCCACAACTAACAATTTTTTATTTTTTTAAAGAAGATTATATTCATGTTTATCTCTTTTGTCCGACAAAATAAATATTACGGATTAAGTTGTGCTTTTCAAGTAGGCCTAACTAAGTCATTTTTGAATTCAACATATTATGCTTTGTTTATGAGGTGAAAGATTCGAAGATTCGATTATCGAATCCAGTAAAACACCGAATCCTCAAATCTCAAATACTTGTCAGGATTCGGTGGATTCGAGGATTTGAGTGGCCCATCTCTAATAAAAAACGTTATCCTTTTGTTTCCATTTTTATTTTCTAAAGTAAATTTAGTATGTATAAATGTGATAAAAATCAGAATTGAAATGAAAAAGATTACTTGGGAAAGAGGAACTTCACACAAACCAAAATATATTATGAGGGTCAAGGATGGGCAAAGGAAATAGTAATCATTAACTCTGAAAATCAGTTGTACCAACTTTTTTTTCCTTCATGATAAGGTTGTAACTATCTTACTAAAAACGTGTTTATTAACGAACCATTAAACAAGAAAGTTATATAATACAAGGGTTGTTAAAAAGAACACGAATTGTAAGTTATGAAAATGGTTCCAAGATTGACTAATAATAATATTTAGCACCGCGTCTTACTACCCGTTCGGGTTATACGCAAGATTGACCAATATCTAATATTTTAGCATTGATTTGGGTCTAAGAAATGCAGTCAACTAGAATGATCAAGTAGATAGATAAGAGTATATTCCATTCACGGCATGAATTTCTCTCTGGAAGGTCTTTTTTCCTACCAATATCCTATTATATAATAGATTTCTAGTATGGAAAAAGGCCTTTCAGAAAACAATTCCTACGGTGAACGGGCTTTATATCATAATCTTTGCCTATGTTCCGAGCACATGCGATAACTACGGCTCAGAGCGCTACATCTTGTGATAGCTTATTGTTTTGGCTGCTTCATTTTCGTGTTGTGAATGAGTGCAATTTCTCAATGAAATACTTAACTATTTTCTTTCAAGTTGAAATAAAAGTTATTGAGTTAGTTATCATGATTTCTTTTGATACTATTTTTTAATATGTGAGGGTTATTTTCACTAGTTTTTGGTACAGAGTGCACTTTTTAAGGAATCTGTTAAACTTTTATACATGTATAAAAAATAAAAAATTATTAGATCAAATTTCATATAGTACATAATAGTGAGTACCAGTGGGGCAGTGAAGCGCAATGCACAGTAACAATTTAGGTACAATTTAGCCTCTCCTTCTCGATCCTGATCTCACCACCAAGTGGTGTACCCCAGGGCCTGAGTAACCTGGTGTAGGTTGGGGGTTAACTGTAGCAGTTGCCAGGTCAGATGTAGGAGATGGTCAGAGCCAAAACCAACCAGCCAACCAATAGGGCTTGGGCAGTTGTGTCCCAGCTTGGTGGGACGGAGGTGTGAGGGTTACACAAAAACAGGTTTACTTGAGAACCTATAGGCGGCAACCTCACTACTCAGGTGTAGGCCACAGCAGGCTTATTAAGCCGGTGGACAAACCAAACACATAAAGTGAAATTCTGGACAGAAAATAGAGATGACCATAAGCTATGAATAAGAACAATGAATATTGGTACAGTGACCGAAAGCACGAGTGAGACAAATTGGAGAAGAAATGGAGTTTGGGAAATGAAATGAGAATGATGGATTTGATATTTGGAGAGAAAATCAAGAAGAAGAAAGGAGTAGAGAAGAATGGACAAGAGTAAGGGAGGAAGATTGGTGGAAGGACATAAAGAGATGGAGGCATTTGACCAAATTGACCCTGCCACAGACTGAAAACAGTAATGGATGTAAAAAAAAAATGATATATATACCGTATTGGCCAGAAAATAAGCCACATTTTTTTCCAAGAAACAGCTCTCATAAAACTCTAATGCAGCCTATAATCGCACTCTTAGATAATAAATATTCAATGTTGTACCTATAGGATATGCATGTTGTTAAATCGATATATCTTGCCACCGCTATTTAAAAATAAATGAACCTTGATAGTTGGCAAAATTATTTAAAAATAGATGAACCATGACAGTTGGCAAAGTTATTTAAAAATAGATGAAGAATTACTATCTTATTTGTGTGTACAATATTTGAGCCATAATGGCTGCAAAATAAAATTATTTTTTCAGTGCATTTTATCAGCAATATACACTTTTGGTAAAGTGAGCTTAAATATTTCTAGTGAGATTTTGTTTCAATATGTTGGTCAACATTTATTTTAATGTGAGAACAATAACTTAGTATGCGTATTAAATGGTCAACAGTTATTCTATCGTGAGAAAAATAATTTAGTGTCTGTATTAAATTCGGAAGTGCAGCGTGACGGATCATGTTGAGAAAAGAGTGGGTTTTAGCCAGGGAATTAAGTGTGAACAACTTACCTTTTTTTCCAAGCGATTTATTTTTGAGTATGAATAACTTACTTTTTTATTTCCAAGTGACATCATTTTAAGTGTAAATATTGTGAGGTTTTTCTATGAAAGTGATTTTATTTAAGTAACCTAATTTTAAGTGTAAGCACCTACCATTAAACAATTTATATTTTCAAATGATTTAATACACTGATCATATTTAAGTGGGAATATTGTTTTTTCTCTAAAAGTTGTCGAAAATTTAGGGTGCGGCCTATATTTGGGCCAATACGGTATATACATATATATTTGGCATTGTAAAATGTTGTAATCTATTTAATCATTGCATAACAATTATCAGGGATGTGTGAAAACAAGGAGCCTGCGAACCCTTTGATAATATAAATATTCATTCGAATTTTATATTATTCAATTCAATAACTCGAATCAAACCAAGTTAGACCATATCAATAAGGCTTTATTTTAAGCCGTTTCAAATCCCAAAATGTGCTTAAAATATGTTAATATATTTTTAGTTACAATTCTTGCCTATTATTTGTTACTATATTGACAGGAGGATAAGACAAACTTGTTTTTTTATAACCTAAACCACCTTTATAAAACCGTCCCATAGCTTATAATCACACCCTTGGATGATATGTAACAAATAGAATAGAATATATGAAATAGTTTATTATCAACACAACATATGTTGTGCTCTTTACCGCTTAACTTCAACACCGTGACTATTGTTGCATGATACATGATAAATTAAATAGACTTTCATGGAAAAAACAATTAATATGTTAACAAGGTTACTCTAAGAAAATTGACTTTTACCACCTAATCCTTTGACCTATTTTTTGTCCTTTAGAAACTCTTCAAGAGGGGTGAAAAGATTTTTTAATTCAATTAATAAATATATTCTGGTATTAAATAAACAAAACATTCACTTTACACAATCAACAAAATTATGATGTAAATAAACCAGATTTCATCACTCGATTAGAGTTTCTTTCTATTGAAAAAAACACACACACACACACACACACAGAGTAAAAAAACACTTGAAAAATAGTTATAGTAGTGTGAACATTTACAAAAAAAAATATTGATAGTTACAAAAAACAAAGCCTTGTTTAGTTGAATGGGGACAAATGTAGGAACTTTAAGAACTCACAAAAATTTTGTATCTTAAAAGAAACTTTAGTTCAGTTAGAACAAATATGAATGCAAGATTTGAACTTAAATAGAAAAGTCCTTGCACACCCCAATTATCAATAAACAAATTAAAATTACCAATGACATAAGGTAAAATATATTGATATTTAATAAATAAATGAGTATTGTAGATTCGTTGATAAATACTTTTATTTAACAAAACTATGCCAACAAGAACGATTGTTTTCCAAAATGGTCAGCAAGTTGTTGCATCTTTATGAGTTATCAGTATAAATAAGGGACCACTACAAGAAAGATTAATTGATAATAGTCTAGGGGGAAAAAAATTCAAAAAATTGAACATTTTACGGTAGTTTTGTCTGGATACACTGAGCGGTGATTTTTCAACACGTGGCCCCCCAAAATGTTTCCATGTAGATTTGAATGAAATTCTGCCAGTTTATAGCTAGCCTTCCACTTTAGACTAGTTGCCAATAAACATAAAAATGGCATTAAAGTAAAAAAATAATCATAAAAAAAAATCAATCGAAACGAGTTCATTGTTATGATCACAGCCCTACTTATTTCCATCTACCGTCTTTTTAGTGATGCTACCCTTGCTTCACGCCAGGACCATGGAGCTCAATGAAGCTCTCCAAAGACCGGGGGACATGTCCTTCGTAGGTTAAGTTGTATGTTTTCACTGCCTTTGCTGCCATACACTTGAGACTCAGCTTTGTTTGCGTCCTTAGGATTATTTCTGCAACACCTAGTCGAGAAACCATTCATTTAGAAAAAACTTATTTTATACTTTTAGGTATACTTGCCTAAGAAGGTGCATGAAAGAGTGAAAGGGACAAATATAATATACATTTAACAGTGGAAATAAGGTCACATCAGCTCCCACTTAACATTTTTACCAACACTACCAAACTAAAATCGACTGTTTGAGGCTAAGTCCCTTGGATGTTCTATTACCATTTTAGGACGTAGTGTGAAATGTGCCCCACAACTTTCTAAACTTGTTGTTTCTCTTTAAACTTTTGAGTGCTTTCCTACAAGTATTAATATAAAATGACCATAAGGATAGGGAGGTAGAGTTTAGTTGCTATAGTAAACACCATTAAAAAAACCCACTTAAAATACACACCAGAACACAAAATAACACTATTTCAATTTTGTTGATCTGGAAGAAGGTGAAGAAATGATCACTTATAGCATACACCAGAATACAAAATAATACTATTTTATTATATATATATTATACAAGAAAGATGGATCATGGATATAACTATAATAATAACAACACTTAGCACCCCGTCTTACTGCCCATTCAGGTTATATACGCTTCAGTACTAATTAAACTAATGGGATAGGAATTGGGAAGGTTGAATATAGAGGAAGTGAACCTGCATTTGTGTGGAAGGAGAGTGGGAATCCATTTAGGAAAAACCACCCCCAGTTCACAAGAGTGAGATTCAAACCTTGATCTCCCTGTTCTTGGCAGTCTAAGCTCAACATGAAACTAGCATGTTAGCTAACTAAACCATCGAGGAGGATAGAGATGGATATAAATATATGAAAGGGAACCAACACACTATGGCTTTTATAATGCAAAGAAGAACACAAATTTTCCAGGTTTTACAGGCAGCTTAGATTGATAATCTCAATTCCTATCACAAAATGACAAAAATTGAACACACACGACGTGTATTTAATTTTCTATACTTTTAATGGCAAAGCTTTGTAAAAGCCAAATAGAGAATTATATTTTCAAATCCAAGTTAAAGCTGACAAACAATCAAAGCAAAGTAGAAGTTTTTGAAGCTTCATTAGACCTCCAATTGTAAATATAGTTTATTATTGAAATAATATCAGTTTAAAGTATTCTCATGATGTAGCTGGTAAAAAATTTGCATAGAAAACAAATGTGTGGTAGCAACAGCTTTAAATGGACACAAGTGACTTCCTTAGTACATTGGAGTGCATTGAATATTAGCAGGTTAAGTGGATTAGATTACATGGTCCATTGATGGCAGCAACACATTGATACTGGCTACCAAGGTCTGTAGACAATCAACAGATCTAACTAATGCAGCCTATTCTAATATATAATGAGAAAGTTAGTTTTGTTCAGCAAAAGCCATGTTTTAATGTGTCGGTATTGTTTGGGGGTTAAAGATTTTTTCATTAAGCCAATCTTGAGTGAGTTATCAATGATTTGGCTGTGTACTCTGTTACAAGCAAAGACAAACAAAATAAAAACCCTACATGTAAATCACCTACCCACCTGTTGTGGCCGCTTCAAACGGCGTTTCACCCTGCATGTTCACTGTGTCGATATGGGCGCCCGCTTCTGTCAACTCCAATATGATGGAATGTAGCGTTAAAAAGTCGCTGTAACAAATTGTAAATATATTTAAATAATCACCCAGGAAATTACATCAGTGTCAAGAAGACAGTGTAGGTACCCTCCCTTCACCTTGAAAGGTTACAAGCTTACCCTACACAATTCCTCTGTGGCTCAGTTTTTATATATTACACTATAGTGTCATCTGCTACCTTTCATAGTAAAGGGCGTGTACACTATAGCAGAACATATACATTAGCCCCATGGCTTCTTTGGTGCTGACTGACAGCTCACAGCTGACTTCTGACAGTTGAAATGTAGGTATATACCTAAATTTTGACTGTCAAAAGTGACAGATGCTAAACACATGTTTTTGCAGATCATCTGGTTCGGCGTAGTGATACGTAATTCGGTCTGGTAGCTTTTTAAAGTTGTCAACTGTCAGCTGTGAACTGTCAGTCAGCACCAAAGAAGCCATGGGGCTACTGTAGGTCCATAGACACACACAGCAGTTTATTGTGTATTTGTGGGCGGCTCTTTTATAAGGGCATTAAGGGAGCATGGAAAAGAAACCATTCTAATGTTTTTACTTTTATTGTTTTTATGGTAAAACAAACTTTTTTTTGCTGAACTAAATAAGATATTACTTCAGTATAATACATGTTTAGTCTAATTTTCTACACATCGTTTTCATAACAGTTCTTGAATATATATGTGTTCTTCAATAGGTGTAGGCATCCTGGATGTTATGCCAGGATCATGATCAACGTTCACGTAACGTAACAGTTCTCATGTTTTAATATGGAAGCCATCACAATGCAGTTAACTTTATGTTCACTTGACTTGAGTGTTGTCCAAGGTATCCTTCGTTTTAAATGAAGGTCAGGGTTGGATCAAGTAATTCAGGGACTGGGTGCTACTTGCAAATTTTAAAATTTGTAATAAAAAAAATTCAATTTAGAAATAAGATAAGGGCGAGCATGAAATGCAATTATTAAGAATAGGTTTGAAAAGTTAGAATCTTTAATAACTGATAAAAACCTTGTATAATCTAAAAATACTTAATGGTTCTGATTATGAGTCCAGTTATGATTGAATTTATTTTAAGGATTTCTGTACCACTTATAGTTCCTTAAAAATAATAGTTAAGTCCAGCTATTGATTTCGGTTCAAAACCCTGGGTGTGCGGCAGCGTTTGGTTATGCTCATTGGAATGAAAGAGATAATTATAATATACAATCTCTCTTTGCTGCATTTTGGAGTGTTATTTTTTAAACATTTTGGATAAAATAAGCATAGTAAAAATGTGTATGGATTTTTAAGTGCCCCTTTATATGCAGGCCTTAGCCCTCGCCTTAATCCATCCTTGTGGGCCTATCCCCGAGATGTTTCGAGTTTATTCCATTGCGAGATCAGGCGTTTACATGACACACTCTCAAAACTTTTTCTATTTAGCTATTCTTGAAAAAAATTTAATTACAGATTTATATTTTTTCATTCGAATAGAGCTCAATGAGGTTCCACCACTCAGAACCATCAATCTCGCAACAGATGGTTTGAAAGTATTTGTTGTTGGACAAAATGTAAAGTGGTGTAAACATGGATGGACTATTTGATAAGAAAACATGAAGAATTCGAAAATAAATTTAATAGAATGCCACATATATTTCATGAACACAAAGATGGTTGTGAGCTGATTGATAAGAAATTTATTAAATTGTTGAGGCTTAATAAACGATGCTATTCAGATACTGTAAATAAATATAGTAGATAAAAATATATTGAAAATGTCTCCAAATTAAATTTAGACCCTATTTTATTTAAAATAGCTATACTTGATATGAGCAGGAATGTTTATTTTTATTTATTTTAATAGTGGATTAAAAATTCAATGTACAGTAGTTTTCATATACTCTGAATATTAACACATTATTACAACATGCAATGTTCAAGAATGAGAAAACCGTAAAGAATCTTGGAAACTAGTGAAGAATTTTACATGTTTTACTGCCTTAGGTAAATAAGGGCTAATGTCGTAAAGCTTTGTGTATGGAGAAGCATGTGGTATTTTATTGAAAATAATGTATCACTAGAGTAATACTATCATTGAAGTAAGTAGGGACCAACTATATTTATTCACACAGCAGTTAAGACCTTGTGAGTATTTTAGTTACTGAATATATTAAGATTTTTATATTTAACCACGCAAATTTTCATAATTGGACATTGGCCCTTCTTATCCCAATGCACATAGTATTAATGTTTCTTTGACTCAAGAATGTCACAGAGATTAGCTTCAACCTCCACTGCCGCCTGAATTCCGATACAGCAGGTTAGCCAACGCTTGCAAAACGATACTATCTTGTAAATGGGCACCGATCATACTAACGGCACCTATTATCAACTAAGATAACTATTTGTAGAAGGAAAAGTTGTATTTAAAACTATGTATTCTTACTAAAGTGTCGACTTGGGAGTCGTTAGAGCTCAATATCGTCGTGATTATTGAAGCTAGCCCAAATTTAAAAAGACTATTATAAAGAAACCTAGGTCGGGGGATTGGGCGGTGACGATCAATTTTCTTTAAGAGGCAACCATTACCTCTTTGTCCATTGGCAGCAGTAGTAAAGTGTGAACTGTGTTCTTCTTTTCATTGTAATGGCCATATTGTGTTTGTCCCCGCTTTTATATGTTTCTATTTACTTTTCCTATACCTTCTACCAAATATAATATTATAAAGAAAAAGAAATTATTCATTAAATAATATGTTATAAACGAACACTAGCTTAATTGTACAAAGAAAATAAATAAATCGATTAATAACTTTTGTTTTCCCAATTAAAATGCATTGAAATGGAAACATTTTAACGAAAATATTTCAATAACTATTTTTAGCATGGTTTGAAAAATTCCATAAGAATTATGAAAGATGTCCAGATATGTTACTAAAATAAATAAAAAACAACAATGTTGAATTATTAAATATTTTTTAAAAATTTTTTTGTTTAGAAACGTGCATTTATGGGTAGGTTCAGCCTTAAGTGTTAAATTGTTGGTCTGTGGCCTGGTTATTAAGTTTATCTATAATTAGAGTTTATTATGACCCACCAATAGGCAGCATTAGAGCTCTAATTGAAAAGAAGGAAACAATTTACTAGTAAAGTTCTATCAAACCTTGGCAATAACCCACAAGCTGCACCCCAGTAAATGATGCAACCTATAAGTTCTGTAAAACAGAAAGAAGTTAAAAGGGTAAAGCCATAGTTTGTCACAAGACTAAAAACATAAATAGCAGCGTTACCTAATAGGCTTCTGATAGCTGACAATGATGTGGAGTGGTGTGTTCCTATTATGATCCATAGCGTTCACATCAGCCCCACACTGAATCAGCAGTTTAGCGGTCGCTGCACACGGGAATCTGCGGCAAGAAAGTCACACAAACACATTCAGATGTATTATTATTATTATTATTATTATTATTATTAGCACCACGTCTTACTACCCGTTCGGGTTATACGCACTTACACTAATGTGTAATGGTAGGGTGATTGTGAGATGAAATGGAGGACCTACAGTTTAACGTGGAATCCGAACCACGGTGGAGGCCTGGCATTCCCCACATTCACAAGATGTCTTGTCAGAGGTGAAGGAAGGGTTTGGTAATCAGATAAATCTGTGCCGGGACCGAGGATTGAACCCCGGCCGCCAGCATAGAAGTCTGACACCTTACCCCTAGACCGCCAGGTCACCCATTTAGATGTAGAAAACTAAGGAAAAACAATGTCTAGTGACTGGGTTCAATACACATTAACTTTTTATATGGTCAAATTTGATATATACTCTCACTTGTATCCAACACCTTAGTTTAGTCAGTAGTGTGTCTGTCTACTGAGCTAAGGGTACCGGGTCCAATTCCTGGCATGGCGGAAAAATTTATCATAGGGGAGATGTGGGTTTACCCTTTCACGGTGATGAATTAACGGCCGGGGACTGGATGTTGTGCCTGTCCTAGTCTTAAAGTTAGATTATACGACATAAGAAGCTGTGATAAGCCTAACAAGCCAATAGTGGAAAATATATGGCTTGAATAAAAAAAACTGACCGAGGCCATAGGCTGGAAACGGTAATGGATGTAAAGAATTCTCACTTGCAAACATCGTTGGTGTGGAAGTCGTCGACGGGAGTATCTGCGTTGACGCACAGATGGAGCAAGGTAAAGCCATCCCGTGTGGCCACTTGTAACTGATTCAGTTTAAAGACTAGACGATGAACATGAAATTCTCCCTCTTTACAACATTGTTGCATTAACTTTGTAATTATAACTAAAATGTACAATACTGTGGTTATATTACTTTCTAATTCCTCCTGAAAAGAGAAAATAAACAACAATTAAATACAGAACTTTATGTATTTATATTATGGTTATATTACTTTCTAATTCCTCCTGAAAAGAGAAAAAAAAAAACAATTAAATACAGAACTTTATGTATTTATATTTCAATGCTTATAGGAGGAAAATAGTACATTTATTCCATAAGAAAAAAGTGTTCTTGAATATATAAACTTATATAATATTTTTGAAAACTTTATTTTTTTAGTGTGGTCTGCACTGATGGGCACTCAATCTAGATGTAGAGTTCTTTTAGTTTGGTTTGCCAATGAAGGAGAGACCAAAACTAATCTTGGCTAGCTGTTCTGAAGATGGTAATTCCTACTTTTTCTTCATGAAAAGGTGGGCATATTTTCCTTAAATTCTAATTTCCTCATTGATACCATATATTTTATATTTGCATACAAAATGAACAGCTGGTGAGAGACAGTGAAAAACCACCCTAACAAAAAATCACTAAGACTATTAACAAGCCATTCTATGAGGTAAAGAAAGAATGGAGAGGGAAATTTAATAAGAAAAGCCCCCATGTTAGCAATTTTGGAATAAATAATAAGCATATAGAGGAAATATAAATAAAATAGAATAATATAAAATACAAATAGTAACTAAATGAAAACATTCTTTCTCTTACTCAATTCATTATAACATTCATTCATTCAGTTAAGCAGCAGTTCCTAAACTGTGGTTCGCAAAATATTTCTGTAATAGCGGACTTTTTCAGCACTTTGTGAGGAAATGGGAAGCATTAACAACTGTTTATTGTCTCACAATGAAGTCAGATAATTATCTAAAGGTAGAGCTCTTACAAGATTGTTTGAACATAAACACTTAATTGTTTTTTTTTACCAATTATTCATTTAACAAAGCAAAGTGCATGCAAGATCAAATATGGCTCCAGGCTTTGGTCTATTTGGCAGACATTTTCTCAAACATGAACAGTTTAACCCAAACTCTTCAGCGGTAGGGTATTAACGTTTTTACTGTGCAAGACCGTATCGAATGGTTCATACAAAATATTATTAAACTTTGGGAAATATGTTTAGTTAACAATCAAATGGAGTGCTTTAATACCCTTCATGACTTTAAGGTAAAAGAAAAGTTCACTTTTTTTGGACGAAAATGTTAAGAAAATGGTTATAAAACACTTGAAGGAACTTGAAAACATCTTTAGAGAATATTTTCCAGCCATGTTCAATAATAACAATTGGATTCGCATTCCTTTGTAAGAGACAGCAGTTTTGGAATCCTCCACATTAAGCGAAAGTGAAAAAGAGATGCTCCTTGAAATTTCCACCGATTTTGAATTTAAGAAAAGCTATCAATCTTTTTCATTAAATGGTTTCTAGTTAAGTTTAAAGGAGTTTTTCCCATTGTTAGCGAATAAAAATATTACAGGTTTGGTGCCATTTTCTTCTACGTATTTGAGCAAACAATATTGTTCTTAATATGCCTATTTAAAAAAAAGCCAAGAGAAACAGGCTCAGTACCTAAAGTTACTTGAGACTTTATTTATCGTCTGTGGTTCCTGACTTTAAAAGCTTTGTTCCATCCAAAACCAGTGCACCCTTCTCAGTAAACCACATCAAGAGGTGAGTAACTGTTAAAACTTGTAAACAATTTTGAAACTTAGATTGGCATGAAATTTTGTGATTAAAGGAAGCTATTTCAGTTATGTAAAAGCATAAATTTCCGCTAACACTTTAAAAAAACATGTGAAATGTGGTAATACTGTGACAGTAAAGATAATAAAATGTTACTACAGTACTTTGCTAATTTAATTTCAGTTTTAATTTTTTAAATAAATGTATAATTATTTGAACTTGTACTTAAGTAGTTTCAATATTATTTCATTATATTTGGTGAGGCGTTCCAAATTACCCACCGGAGCTATAGTAGGTTAATTTAAAGATATTAAACAATTTTATTACAATTAATAACTAAGTTTCAAAAAAATATGGTATAAAATTAAGTGTGCAGCTATGGATATTTATCAGGGGATTCGTGCAACTCAGATGTTTGTGAAAGGGGTTCGCGAGTCGAGAAAGTTTGGGAACCGCTGAGTTAAGTGATAAATTACTCGTCTGGGGCCTTGTTGTTAAGTTTATTATATAATTAAAATTGGTTTTGAACCAACAATAAGCAGCATTAGAACTCTAAAACAAATTTCAGCTGAAAAATTGAAAAAAATCGCTTATTTTAAGGATTGAGTCTGGAATTCGAAATTTTCTCAAATCTCTTCAAGGGAAGGAATTCAAGGCCCCATCCCTAAGTATAGCATCATATTTTGAAATAATAAGGCAAGACCTTAGAAAAAATAATAGAAAACCAATTAGAATATTATCCAAAAAGATATAACCTTGTGCAAGATTCATTCTAAACTAGGATAAAAATAGAAACTATTGTAATGATACTGATTTGGACCCTTCTCATATATTAAAAAAGCCATTGATGAAGTGCATTTTTCTTTAAAGTATTATATGTAAAATATCCTTTCAATACTTCATCTATGGAGAATCACACACTTTTCAGAAGTAATGTCAATAGATTACACCACAAAACTTATTTTTTTCTTTCAAAAACCAACTCTGCAGTGTTTACCAAAAAAGCAAGTGATACTAGCTCCCTCTACCCAATAGGAAGCTAGCCTTTATAACACCTGTCACCAGGACTCTTTCGATTAGTTGGTTTAGACACTGGTGACAAGGGATCCAAGAGGCAAGGGGTAGGTCATATATAAGCCAGTTGTGTGTATGAATATATAGAGTAGTAACATAAATCTACACAGCACGCGGTATTCAAAACATGGAGTGTGTATAATCACAGAAAAATAATCTGTAGTTCAACTAAACTGTATCATCTAAAATTATATCTTCAATGCAGAAGGTGAAATCATCTTAATAAATCGTGTGCTATTTTAAAGGTCTTACTTATTTCATAAGCGTAAGAAATATCACTATAATTGACACTCGATCACGGGGCTATAAATACCTGTTATCTCATCAAATATCCAAAATCACTATAATTGGTGGTTCATCACAGGGCTATAATTACCAATTATCTCATCAGATAACGAGAACATTTTAAGTGATTCTCGATCATGGGGCTATAGATACCAATTATCTCACAATATATACAAGAATGTTTTAATTATCGCCCAACGCACAACTATAATGTTTTAATATATAACAGAGAAACTTCGTAATCAAATTTAAGGATAGTTAAACTTCCATAAAAATAAGATAGGCTGCTATTTTATTATTTCCCAGTATAATTTATATTTTTATAGATCAAGCAAAAGTTCTTAAACTATGTTTTAATTAACATAAAATCAATAAATAATTTAGTAAGAGATTCTCACTATGATTTGTTCTACGTCATCCTTTGGACCTGGATTTGTTATTTTTTCTTTATTCCTTTCCAATTCTATGACAGATGCTTCCAAAACATCTTCAACATATGCGAACGGTAAAACTACTCCAACATGGATCATCTGTGAGAAAACCTATCAACAAAAGAATAAATTGAATATAAATTACCAAAATGAGACTACACAAAATGTATTTATAGATCTTTAAGAAAGGTTTATATAGGTATTTTCACTTTTAAAGTAGGCCTACATGATTATATACATATAAGAATGTATAAGAAAAAAGAATATATAAATGAGGCATACACATTAAGGCCTTTACAGCAAAAAGATAAGCATGATTCTCATTCTTTAATTTTGCAACTGGACAAAAATATAATAAATGACTCTTAAAAAGAATCTGAGTCATCACAGACAATGCCTTGATTTATGTTTTATTCTGGTGAACCCATTCAAGGAAAAGTGTGAAATGTGTAGCACAACTTCCTAAATGAGGGAGCCAAAAAAACAAACGGGAGAAAAAATATAAGGGTAAAGGATGTTAGGACACCAAGAGGAACATGAATAAAAATGAACCAAAAAAAAAAGGGGG
>CABFOV010004093.1:0-18489 GCA_902141375.1 Timema poppense
CAATGGAGGAACTTTTCCCAGCCCGGGGAAGGACTGTTTATATGTGGGGCATTTTCTGGTTGACAAACTTAATTGTACATTTACGCGGGTGCGGAGAAGAGGTTTCCAAATCGGGTTTGATTGTTACCTGGACCAGCCATGATTCATCTTAAGTTCTCTGAATAAATGTGCAAACAACAATCTCTCGAGTGTTTTTCTCCGCACAACCCCGGAGTGACGTACGGGCTTACTACGCCCGAGTCTGGGAAACAGTGTCCCTTTAAACCCTGCCGGTGGCAATGGGTGCAGGTGTGGGCCGCCTCCACAAGCAATAAGAGGGATCTGCGAGCGGTGTGAGCGCACACCTATCAGTGTTAATATTTAGTTGTCCCGAATAAGAAAAGATAAATGAAAAAGCTTGATCATAATTATACTTTTTTTCAGAAATCAGAGTGAGTATTGTTTAACCAACATAAAAATTTGCAATTTTTTTTTTGTCACCGTATCCTACTACCCATTCAGGCTATACACATATATATTAATTGTACTAATTTGTTAGGAATGAGAAAGGTTGGATTTAAAGGAGGTCTACCCCCATTTATGCTGAGAGAGAGTAAAAACCATTTAAGAAAAAACACCCTAGAGTCAATCAACAGGGCTGTGAGCCCTGATCTCTCTGTAGTCGACAGTCCAGTCTATTGCGAGAGTGAACACCAATTCTGTTTTGTTGGTCACCTTGCAGCAAGGCCGGGGCTGTGACCTGCTTGAGACACTTGGTGATGAACGCCGTGACAAGAATCGTACTGCTCCCTGTCTCCAGTAGAGTTGGTCCGAGCACACCTTCCAGGAATTGGCTGCGAAAACTCTCTGCCAGGGTTGTGCCGGTAATTGGGTGAGCCTCACGCACCAACTGGAAGAAACCAATACAACCATTCTGGTGTAAACTTGAATGTTTGTTACATTACTGGATTAGCAATGGAGTGAAATATTTTGACTTGTAAGTTTTATTTATAGTACAGGCATTTTGTGAATATCACCTCACACAAATTGCAACAGAAACTTTTTCAACTGATTTATTTTTGTAAAGATATGCTGTATAACATACTAAAAGTCCGAAGTAATCCGACAGGTGGAAAGTATTGAAAAGTAGTGGTGGCATTTTTTCCCATATATTCTAGCATGAGATGTTACAGGAAACCATGATCTCGATAACATTGTTGTCCTCTATGTATATGTGATGGATGGAACCGTTTCTGCAGAGGAAGCTTGTCATGCTGATGTAGTGCTCAAACTTGAAAAAAAATCCTGAGAAAAAAAAAAGTTCCTGAAATCCTCTTGCCCTGCCCTTGAATTAAAATTAGAAATGCTTCCTTTCATGAGAGCATATGGACATAATCTCTAAACAAAAACTGTTCGGGTGTGTGTGCAGTGGATGCTGACTCTCCAGGTGGAGCATCCACATGTCTAACAGAGATTTAAAGAAGGAATACAAGTGGTCAGAAGAAGTGATTGTTTATGGGCTGGCCTGTCAGTAGATCTAATAATCTAGCAGGTGCTGATGAGAAGGAAATACATTCTTCCCTAATCCAAGCTTGCATAATGTCTCAACTGAGATCCATTCACACACTAATGTAAATGTTGGCAAAACAAAGATTATTGGCAGAACATCTTGGCTAGCATGGATGAACAAACCACTGCTGAGTACACATTTAAGAATTAGGAAAAGGTAATCACCTTAAGTGTAAAATCATTAGTACAAATTGGTGGCAAAGCAGTGCAGTTTGATCTTCTACTGATTTTACAGCAACTCATAGTTGCTGCAAAAGTATAAGAAGATCTGCTATCAGCATTCAAGTATGAGCTATGCAGTCATCCAGCAGCATTGTTTAACACCTACCTGCTTCTTTGACAACCACAGACGTTAGTTTTAGCAGATGCCATCTGGGCCCTGCTAACACCTGCTCTTGCAGGGATCAAAGACCAAGTTCAGTATGTACTGAATGGTGGAGCACTTGTTCAACGCATTCCATAGACACGTGGGACCACATACAAAGACATTTGTAGGATGTACACCGAGTACATCATATATGAGTATGGGGAGGCAATTGTCGTGTTCGATAATTATAAGGGCGCATCTACCAAGAATACTACATACAAGAGAGGAACAGTTGGAAGGACTGCACAGCCATGACTTTTGATGAGAAAATGCTTCTTACAATTAATAAATAGAGTTCCTTGCAAACAATAATAACAAGCAAAAGTTCATCGACATCCTCAGTGGTCACTTGCAGAAGGAACTCTGTCAAACATATCATTCACAAGGTGATGCTGATCTTCTCATAGTGCAGAAAGCAGTGGAGTCTTCCAACACAAGAAACACTGTGCTGATTAATGATACAGCTCTCCCCAACCTCCTCATCTACCATGTTAACATTGAGTCAAACAACATTTCTTCAACCTTGAGCCAAAGAAGAGCAGAAAGAACCCAAATGTATGGAACATCAAGGCTGTCAAGCAGCCTCTAGGTCCCCGTATAGGCTCCCACATAATTTTCATGCACGCAATCCTTGAGTGAGACACTACTTCCCACCTGTATGGCTTTGGTAAAGGAGCCGCCCTTAAGACATTCACAACCAATTACTTTCGAGAGCAAGCTATAATGTTTGACACCCCGTCAGCTTCCGCACCAGATGTTGCAGCAGCAGGAGAGAATACTTTGGTATGCTGTCTGTACAGTGGGAAGCTCGGGGAGGGACTCAATTCACTATGTTAGAAGCGCTTTTGTGAGAAGGTGGCTACTGGTACTTCTCATGGGACTGCCAATAAGTCTACCACCTACCTCTGCAGCAGCAAACTACCATAGTCTCTGCGTGAACTACCAGGTGCAACCGTGAAAGGGAACCGCAGATGAACCCCTACCAACAGACTGAGGATGAAATAGAGTGATGGGGGGCTTATCCCAGTCCAAAATGGCTTACCACTCACTGGCTCTAGAGGAATTCCTACAGATAATCAGATGCAGCTGTAAATCAGATTGCAGCAACCTGAAGTGCACAAGTAAAAAGCATGACATTGAATGCTCTGTTGAATGTAGCAACTGCAAAGAATCAGTGTGTACAAATTTATTTCAAGCTCAATGGGATAATGATGATGATGATGATGATGATGATGATGATGATGATGACGATGATGATGACGATGATGAATTAGTGGCTGAGTAATCAAAAAACTAAACCATTTATGTTGCCTAATGTAATATGTTAAAGTTGTATTACTTTAAAATATATAAACATATGACTTATTTTTATTTGTATTACTTTTAAATATAGAACTATAGCACATTAATTGTTATTTGTATTAGTTTAAAATATAGAACAGTTGAGTTCTTGTTGTGAATTATATTGTGTTAAACAAATAAGTACTATTAAAGGTTATTAGAAGAAATCCATATACATATTAAAGGCCATTTTAAATGATTTAAATCTTCAATAGGTATTTCTGATTCCTATGAAAATGTGTTTCGTTACAGTGTAACTATATAGCGGGTTAAACGATTTTGATAATATTTCCAACACCAGTATTCCTTAGGACTTTGTATGTGTTACAGAGGACACATTTATGTGTAATCAACAGTTGTTAGATTTTATGCTGCAATTTGTGGAAGCACAAAATGCCTGTACTATTGCAAGTCAACTAAATAATGAAAACACTGCAAAATGGAAATGATAGGGAAGGAATCTAGCCTGGAAAGATAAATGGGTTACACCAGTGACAGAAACTAAGCTACTTTAAATCTGCGGATCTACGACCTTAAGTTTTGAATAAAGACCCAATCTTTGCTTAATAACTTAAATCAATTCCAAATCAAACTCTTTTTTTTTAATGTTTTGAATTACATTCAAATCTTTGTCCCGCAAATTGATCCTGAATCAAACATTCTGATTTGGAGATTTTCTAATCAAGACCAAACAGAGTATTAGGTTAAATTAGGACTGGACCAATAAGCTATTTTGATGATCAGGTCAATCACAATAATATGTTGCTAAGCATACTGATCGTGACTTCAATATTACAAAGATAATATGCAATTACGAAACCCATTAATATTTGAATTTCCTGCTTCAGTGGCCACATGGTCTAGGGAGTTCCTCTCACAATATACTAGACTGCAGATGATGAGAATGGGGCTCGATCCCGGTCGAGTGTACAGAGGGTGATGTTTCCTAAATGTTTTTCCACTCACCCTCCCCAAAAATTCAGGTACACTTCCTCTAAATTCAACCCTTCTATCCCTAACACATCATAGCAATTAGTATATATAGGTGTACAGCCCTAACAGATAGTATGACACAGTGCTAGAAAAATTGAATTTTTTGGTAGGGTGATATCTATGGTGGGCAAGAAATATTGAGGTGGTAGTGCCCCAATTTTATGAAGGAATTTGTATCTTGGATGTAAAATTGGAGCTTTTGACCAATGGTTGTAAGATTTCAATTTAGGGTTAAAATATTAATAAAATGTAAAAGATGACATTTATAGCCGTCTTCCCTGTTTACACTCTTAAATCATTAATCAAGTAGACATAACAATGCTTGATCATCTGACCTTTTTTGTTAATAGGGACAAACCCTTTGAGTCTTCAAACATAACAAACCCTTAAGGATAATCAAGCTCAATCCTACAATGTCACATTATTCTATTTGTTAAGGCTTAACATGAGGTTAAGTGAAAACAGCCACTACTTTTGATTTTACAAAATTCTGTTAGCTCTTATGCCCACACATAAGCGTCATTCCATGTTAAATCAACAAATGGGCTTTGCCACACCATTTTTGATTTTGATGAAGTTTGGTAGGTGATTTGTAACAATCTTTTAGACTCCAAAACAATTTTTTTTTAATTACTCCTTGAGATATAGGCTATTTTTTACACAATGAACAAGCTAAAAATGCCATTTCGGGCTATTTTCTAAAAGCTGCATTAAGTATATTTGAACTAGCAGGGATGACAGCTAGGGCTCATTTGAAAGCTTACAGAATGAACTTTTTTTAGTTTGGATGAAATTAGATTTGAGTTAAGGCCAAGCATAGTTTTTTAAGCTTAAATTTTCATTTTTAAACCGTTTTTATCAGAATTTGGGCTTAAAAAATATAATGAAGAATTTATATTTTTTCCTGTTACAATTATTTATGAGTAGTATGCGCAGAAAAAAAATGGAATGTTACGGATAGTCCTTCAACCTAAAATAATTGCTATAATTTGGAATTTTTTAAAAAAAATTGCTTTTTCAGAGTCCAAAAAAGTCATGTGGGACATGTTTTAAATATTTGAAATTGCCAGGATAGAAAGCACCTATAGTGTACTTTAAAACAAAAAATATTTCATCTTGTTACTTAAAGGGTTCAGGTACCACAATCCTTTGAAGTAACAACAAAACAACACTCAATCACTATTGAAAACGGGGCTAAGCAGAAAGGATAATTAATTAATTTTAAGTAATCTTAAGGAGCTTTACACATGCTTTTAAAAAAAGTACCCAAACATGAAAATAGGGTTTTCCAAGTTTGCAGAACCCAGACCCAACATCTGCGTGTTAACTGGTGCATCAGGCATGCATTTCGTCTGTGTGTGTATCATACACCAGAATGTAAAATTGATGCTTGGAGCCATAAAAGTAGGAATGGACTACAAACATCTCCTTAACTATATGGTCTGCAATATTGATAATGAGTTGTGCATTTTGTCAAAGTGTAATGATTGTCCGGGAAGTTATGGGCTGCACGCAGTACTGGAAGAAGGGTAGGAAGATTTTGAAAAAGTTGAAACAGAACTTAAAATTCAAACAGTGGGTTTCAACAAAACGTTGTGAGCTGTCAACTTGTGTTTTTCCATTTGATGATTACTTGGATAGGCTAGTGGAAAGGTTTGAGCAACTTAAGGTCCATCATTTTATTGCAAAGAAACAAGCAGAATTCCTCAACACAAAGAAGACAAATCTGCAAGAGGAAGAATACATACTAATGAGAGACTATTCTGAAAATTTTTCTTTCATAGTACAAGACGAGGTACAATCCTACCATTGGTCGAGTAACCAGGCAACGTTACGCCCCTTTGTGTTGTACTTCAAAGAAAATGTAAAGTTATGAAACCGTTGTTTTGTGTAATCAGCGATTCATTGGCACACAATACCACAGCTTTCTACACCTTTCAAAAAAAATACTCATGGACAGTTTAAAATCCTCCCTTCACCAAGTGAAAAAAAGTGCTCTACTTTTCTTATGGGTCAGCTGCCCAATATAACAAAAAAAAAATCATAAATTTGTGTCACCATGAACAAGATTTTGGAGCTCAAGCCGAGTGGCATTTTATTGCCACATGCCATGGCAAGGGACCATGTGATGGAATTGGTGGGATAGTTAAAAGGATTGTAAGAAAGACAAGTCTTCATAGGACAGTAAAAAGTCACATCATCACACCAATAGATATGTACAAATATCGCGTGGACAAAATAAAAAAAATAGTTTTTATTTAGTTCAAGACAAGACATTGAAGAGGTTGGACTGCAACTTCAGACAAGATACCAACTTGCCATTCCCGTACCACTGACTAGATCATATCATAGTTTTATTCCTGTTAGCCAAGGTGTTCTTCACGTCCGCATTACATCCCTGTCGGAAGAATTCAGAATTGTTGCAGTCAGTAAGGAAGTTCAGGTTCAACAACAGACTGCCAAAGCTTAGGGATTACATCTGTTGTGTGTATGATGAGGATTGGTGGTTGGGCGAGGTTCTTGAAATAAAAGTTCATGATACTGAAGAAGAATATCGAATACACTTTTTCCATCCTCATGGTCCTGGCAAATATTTCAAAAAATCAACCAGTGACAACACGTGGGTCCAAAAAAATATTCTTTGTATTCTCACACTCTGTAAGTTGTTCTTGGCAGCTACTGGGAGAGGTCATAATATCACACCACAGATGAATGAGCACCTGTCAACTCTTCTTAATGAAAAAAGACGGCAACGCGATAAACTTAAAACACTAAGTGTGCCTTAAAAGGTAAGCTTTGTTTTTAGATTGAATTATGTTTATTGTAATTCAGTAATTATGTCAAATTTGTAGTTTGCCAAAAAAATTATAGGCCTACTGTAATTATCAGCAAAAATATGTCTATGCTTGCTTAGCCCAGTTTTCAATAGTAATTGAGCGTTGTTTTATTGTTACTTCAAAGGATTGTAGCACCTGAACCCCTTTAAGTAACAATATGAAATATTTTTTGTTTTAAAGTACTCTATACGGGCTTTCTACCTGGCAATTTTAAATTTTTAACACATGTCCCACATGACTTTTTTGGGCTCTGAAAAAGCAATTTTTTTAGGTTGAAGGGCTATCAGTAACAGTTCAAGTTTTTTTTCTGCACATACTACTCATACATAAGTGTAACAGGAAAAAATATTGGCCTGTTACTATAAATCCTTCATTATATTTAATTTTTCAAGCCCAAATTCCGAATAAATCCATTTAAAAAATGAAAATTTAGGCCTAAAAAACTATGCTTAGCTTTAACTCAAATCTAATTTCGTCTAAACTAAAAAAAGTTCATTCTTTAAGCTTTCAAATGAGCTCTAGCTGTCATCCCTGCTAGTTCAAATAAACTTAATGCAGATTTGAGAAAAAAAAACCTAAAATGACACTTTTTGCTTGTTCTTGATGTAAAAAATAACCTATATCTCAAGGAGTAATTTTTTTTTAAATATAACAAAAATTGTTTTGAAGTCTAAAAGATTGGTGCAGATCTCCTACCAAATTTCATCAAAATCAAAAATGGCGTAGAAAAATTTTGTATTAAAATTTGTTGATTTAGCATGGAATGACCTATACGTAATCGTAAAGTTAATGCGAGGTCTACCTTTCAATTAGTAAATATAGCATAGCATCCCACATTTAAAATGTTAAATATTCTGTCATATTGTTTTCAAGGCGATTGTTATTTATTAAAGTGAGGTTACATTTACTCATTTTCTGAAATTGATAATTAATTGTATGATTATGACGAACGTGGAGATGGGTTACACTTTCTAACAGTTCTAAGACTTCGAAGACCTATTTACTGATATATCCATTTCTTTGATAAAATTTACTATTCGTTCTCTTTTACTATTTTCAACAAAGATTTTAGAAACAAGAATAATTACATAAAAGGTAGCAGATAACATTACAAAGACTTGACTTGATAAATTGGACCAACTAGTGTTTGCCTTGATTTGTTTTAAGAACAGTTCATAGACATAATAATTTTAAGGTCAAATTAAGTCAATAAAAAGTCTTGAAACAAATCTAGTGCTCTGATAAAGTTGATGATAAGAGCTTATTGAAGGTAACTGTTCGTAATTTGATGAGCACATAAAAATAGTATTGCAAAACACAATGCCAAGGTTAACCAACATTAAGAATTTACAATCAGTTAAGTTATGAGAGCTTTGACAAGACATTGTAATATTGGGCTTTAATATGTAAGGATAAAATAAATGTTATTTTAAAATTTTAATAATCATAATTATTGTTTTAAAGCTACTGATGCTTACTAATCCGACCTCAGACTATGGATTTATGCCAAGAAAATAATTATTGAAGAAAATAATAATAATAACAATAAAGCGTGTTTTCAAAAATTCGGATTTATTAGGAAATCAGAAGATGTGACCAATCTCTGCCTTGTTAGTAATCATTATTTGAGAAAAGTATATTCCAGGCAGGTTTAACATACCATTCTCCCTTATACACTCTTTTAACCCCATCCAGAAGTAGTGAGGCTGGTATGACGAATGACATGATAAGTATAGATACAAAAAATCTTCACCTGTCTTTCATTATTTCAACTTGTTGAAACAACATCCCTTTCTTTCCCTCATACCCAAGAATCAGATAATCCAGTGCTCAATGGCTTGACCTTGACATACCTTTAGTATTTACAAGCAGCTTAATACAATCTTACACCTTTATCTGCTGTGGTAACAAATAAACAAGGATGTAAAATATATTACCTTCATCCTATTTAATGCTTTCTTATGAAAACCCTTGATTTTAAAATATTTCAACACATTACTTAACTTTAAGAATATTTCAAATTTGATTCTGTTTCACTTTGAATATAAAATGTTGACTTTGCAACTATTAACTTTACCTGTTATCTCCATCAATGGTTATACTTTCCTCCAGGTATATTTGTTTTTTGCCACATAAAATGATAACATATAACATTATAATTTTAGTTATTGATTTCTTTACTACAGTTGATCCACCACTTCTTTGGTGGTGTCTGACAGCTAGCAGATGCTAACAGTAATGCCAACATTGTCTGAGAGTCACTGTTGTCAACATATTTGGAAATAATTATTATTTGCTAAGTATTACTATTATTATCACTAAAAAATATTATCAAACTCTTTTAACAATACTTCCCTAAAGATTACAGTAGAATTGTATTTTTAATAATTAAATTAAAGAAAAAATTGTTAAACAAATCCATACTAGATTTTCTTTTAACTTCTGTGGCAGCTACAGGATAAATAGCGCGCAAAATAATAAATTTATTGGTATTATATTTAGCTATATATATTTTTTTTATAGCTGGCCTCACATATCTTTAACATAAGTAAATTGTTTGTGATAATAAAGAGAAAAAGACATACAAAATGTTTGTGCAATAATATAAAGTTTAAATTTTGTAAACGAGAGTATTAATACCAGTCACTAACAAGGTCGCCTACGTCACCAACTGGCAGCATAGCTTCTGTTCAGTAGCTATATATATTTTTTTTGCATTCAAGGCCACTTTTAACGTGATCTTGCTTTTAATAATTAATTTATATTAAACAGCAAATACAAATTTGTAAAGCAAACAACCAGCCAAACGGTTATTCTTACAACCAAACTCTAACAGTCTTAAATAGATCTATTTAGGGAAAACCTCTTTTCATTTTATGAAATAATTGTATTATATTTGGAAGACAGTATAGGAAAGGTGGATAGAAACATGTAAACGGGACGAACACCATATGGCTTTTACAGTGAAAACTGTATTTTTCTTTTCATTGTAAAAGCCATATTGTGTTTGTCTCTTTTCTATGTTTCAATCTACCTTTCCTATACCTTCTTTCAAATGTTAACCCTTCCCATGTCGTTTATGAAATATTCCGCCATTACCTAGTAAGCTTCATGTGTCATTAACGGAATATTCCACAATCACTCATATTTTTCTCTAAGTTCCAGAATATTTTGTAGATGGAAGCAAGCAACTGGAATAAAATTATCTTATAGTGTGTGAATTCTGAACTACATCAAAGCACTACGTAAACAATGTTAGGTGTTGTAAGATTGTTTTGACAACACCTTGACCATTTCCATAGTAAGTAAACCATGGAGACAGCAAGAGTGCGGGTATTTATTGTCAAATATAAAATATGACAGTGATCTTAGTGATTTTACAAGTGATGAAAATGAAGGTGATGATCTTGAAGATATATTATCTATGAATCTATCGAGGGGGAGAATTCAATACATATTGTATGTGAACATCCAGAAGCAGAATGACAGGAAACTTATGTCCCACAAGCATACAGAGAAAGTCCTGCAATTTATTTTTGTAAGACATGCAAAGCTAAGTATTTCCTTCGTCCAGTAAACTGTTTTGAAGCCTACCATAACAATAAAATATTCTAAATAAAATGAAAAGTGGACAGTTTGTATATTTACTTTGTTTAGAATTGTATGTTCATGTCAGTGACACAAATTTCAACAATGTCAGATGTCTAAAAGAACAGAACTTTGGAACTTCCTGTGGCAAACCATAATGACTGAAATACATAAAATATCTGTTTTTTTACTTCTACATAAGTAAAGTAATAATAATCTGTTTGATAAATATTTTTTGTGTATAAGCTTGTTTTTTACCTTGACACTGGATGGATTAAATAGATATTATGACAGTGAATTATCATATAAATTCAAAATTAATAAAACCGTGTGCGTGTGTCCACAAGTTGAAGCAAACAAAATAATTTATTGTTTGAGTATTTAGGTGTATCTAAATTACTTAATAATTTTACTACAAATTTTAACAGTACAGTGTCTTTTTTTTAATATTAATTCGCTTTAGTAATCCGTGTGTTCTTTTGTGAATATTAGTTTGGTGTGTGAGCTTGTTATCCTTGAAAAATAGACTGTTTTAGTGCTCTTTAAATAATTATTTTCCCAATATAATATTGAAGCGTGTGATAACAAAAAAATAGCAGGTTGGTTATCAGTGATCAATATATATTTTTCAAATATTCAAGTCTGTATCAAGATTAGAAAATAAATCTTTTAACCCCAAGATTGTGTTGTGTTGACCACTAGGATAAAACTCAAGTTTTATGAATTTTATAGTATTCGAAAAAACTCTGTGAAATGTAACCAAAAAAAATAGCAAGTCTTTCTCAGTGTTCAGTAAATAAAATACTAGCGTAAACCTCTAAGTGATAAGTTATTGTAGTTTTATAAGATATTTAGTTAACTGTTTAAGATATGTTAATCTAAAATATATTTTTTTAAATTAGGATAGCTTTTTATTTGTCAGTAGGTACAGTGTGCTTTTTATTTTATAGGCCTAAACATATAGTCTAGCATATTGATTTTTGTTAGTTAAATTATTTAAAGTCATAAATAGGCCTACATATAGAACAATACATAACAGATTGTAAAGGCTGACAATGAAGAGGACGATGATGATATGATGATGTGGAAGAAGTTCTTGCGAAACCGGTGGAAAACACTTAAAGGTACAAGTCAATTCATAACAAATATGACATTCGTTGTAATAATCTTATCAAGAGTGTTAAAAAGGTTTATGAGAGTGATTTTTTTCTACATATAATACTATTCAGATATTTCCCATTTATAATGTTAATAACAATACTATAAACAAAATATTATACAAATATTTGGTTAATAAAAATAATTTACTAATAATATAAACTAATATGGGATGAAACACTAAAATTTTAAATATTGTAGAAAAAATTAATAACTAATACTAGGCCAAACATCAACATATCAAGGTCAACAATAAATAAAAAGTTAAAAAAATAAATAAAACTGTTATATATTTCTTGTAAAGGACTAAGCTTTGACTTGCAAAACTGACAGCTGCTAAACATGTGTTTTGGAAGATCATATGGTTTGGCATAGGGATACATAATTTGATCTGGTAACTTTTCATAGCTGTCAGGCAATACTATAAACGCCCTGGATCGACTATAGATACATGGTTACAAAGAAACAAAATGGGTCCTAACCTGATCAAAGTAATCCAGCCATGCCAAAAATGCTGCAACTTGACGGCAGCCCAGGAATTTAGTTCCATCTGTCCATGCCAGAGAGTCCAAACTGTCAATGTACAAAAACATTTTTTTTACTATGAAAAGTCATCTTAAAACAGAACAATTTTAGAGTCAAGTGTTTAAGGGTTAAAATATTTATTTCAAGCCAATCTTGAAGTTCAATGTGAATAAAAAAACAACATATTTTTCACTAAATTGTTTGAGGTATAGAAAGATAAAGGTAATTTAGTGACTTAATAGCTAAACAGATTCCTAGTACTAATTTTAACTTAATTACAAGAAAGGCTATTTAAAACAGATATCAAATCAGTGGTTTGTATAAAGAGATAGGTACCAAGAAGAGCTTCACACTAATAAATGAGACAAGGTAAGGTGCCACATCTTGGGTTGTTTCGGGGGTTAAGCCCTTCACCCTTCATCACTTCCTTAAAAATCTGTAAACTCTGACCAACTGTGTCATTTGAGCATACAATCTGTAAACTCTGGCCAGCTGGTTCATTTGAGCATACAACCTGTAAACTCTGTCCAACTGGTACAATTGAGCATAAACTCTGTAAACTCTGGCCAGCTGTGTCATTTGAGAATACAATCTGTAAATTCTGACAAGCTGGGTCAGTCATGCACACATTATAAATATCAGTCATGCACTATAAATGACCAACCCAGCAAGTATTTACTACTCTTTAGACAAGTTTGTACACACAAAGAGCCAAATGCATAAGCAAACCAAAACCATCAAGCAACAAATCAATCATTTCCATGCAGAAGGGGGGTGCTTACCCCCAGGTAATTTGCATTTCATCAATGTCGTTGGGGTCAACGTCTGGCACAATGCCTTCATACAGGGCAGCCAACCTAGCTGCCAACTCCGCACAGAGGTTGGAGTGGCGAGCCAGGGAACGAGCAAAACTGTCCGATGGCAGAGCAGCTAGCAACATGATACCCTCGCATGCCTTAACTGTTACCCTGCTATCCTACAAGACAGATGAACAAGAGAGTTAGTAGCTCCATACTCTGACAGCAACTTTGAGATACGAGTGTCATGTTGAACAACCAGCTTGTGGAATAATGTGGCAAGTCTGTATTAAGATGTGTTATCAATTACATATTCCTGGCTTAATATTTTTTTAAATATATGAGTCACTTAAAAATATATAGTGTGCTTAAATTTGAATTCAATGAAATTTAATTTGAAAATCAAAACTTGTGAACTTCTGTATAATTTAACCTTTTATGAAAACTTGAGGAATAATATCTATCTAATAACAAAATATAATCACCAAATTCATAATTTTAGTGAAGACGTGTGGCCGTATTTATATAATATTTTACCTCATAATATTGATAATATATCCAGTGTTTAGACAACAGTTTTAAGGCATTTTTTTATTCAATTTATTCAAACATATATTTGCTAGTTGATTTTAAATTTGATTTGTAAAGACATTATAAAGTATAAGGTTTGGATTAAATTCAAAATATTTTCAATATTAAACAATTGTATTTGTGTTAGAGTAAAAAAAATTACAAAATATATTTGATTTCAATTTAACTTGTGGATCTGATTCAAAGATTAAAATCTTTGATTCACATTATACCATTTAATATCACAAACAGTGCACAACTTACTGGTGCGAGTTCTCACTCTAACATGACACGTGTCGCCAGGTCAACTGGTGAACATGTCTGAGCAAGCACCGCTTTCTATCATTCTAGTAATCTCAAATCATTCCACCAGTCTCATTTTGCACTTTTTACTAGAATTAAGAAAAACTTAGTTCATCTTCCCTTACATTTAGGAGTTAATTTAGGGAAATTGTACTCACAATTGCATGTAATTGCAATTTCATAAAATCCATCCTCAGTACACCCAACCAGTATTTGAACGCCAATCTCGAAACCATCAACAATGTAAATAATTGGCTTTTTTTTAATGTTAATAATTACAATAGCTTTGAATTATCCATGTGTCTTCTTTCCCCCATTATCTTATAAATTAAAGTGTTCACTGTAGTTATTATTTTAGAAAAAGGCTCACCAAACTGTATCCTACCAAACTAGTTTTCAGTTGACATCCATCAGTATTTAAACAGTAATAACATTACACACATTATATCCCAAGAAATTTTGATTTAAATTTTACAGAATGTAACTTAGAGAGTAAATTCATTGTTCAAGCCTATTGGTCCTGAGTGATGTTTCTATATTAATCACAGCTAAATGTCAGGTTCTCAGTTAAATACATGCACTCTGGTAAAGTAAAGAATTTTTCTCTAGACAATGGAGGAATTGGCTAATATATTCGTTAAGGTCATTGGCCAGGATGTCGTTTTTTTTTGGCTTAATATGCCAATCACTAAGGAAAGGAAACCTGATTTTGTGTTTTGTGTGTTCAATAACATGCGATCAAAAGTGTTACTTTATCTTATTTTATAAATAATTAAATTAAATAGCATGGTTAGTGGGTAAATTTTAGGTGTAGATACAGGGGAGTTGATTAAGAGGAAAATACACCCAAATTAGCGTGGATACAGCATGTAAAAACCACGTTGAAAAATCATTAACAGAAAACCACCCATAACGCACTCAGGCCTAAATTTGAACCTCAACCTCATAATTGGTAATCCAGTGTATAGATGGTATGTTACCTTAGACTGTGTGAACACAATGTGTTATTGAACCTAGAAGGAAAGCATTAAGCCTTATCTACAAACAAAAATATATATTTCTGTGCTTAAAAAGCAGATCATTAACAATTTAAAACAAGTATTTAAGGTTTTGAACTTCAATTATATATTGGTTACATTACCCATGCTGCACCTTTATTATTATTTTGAAAGTGAGCTTTGTTCATTGATGGTGAAGTGGCCAGCTAATGAAAGATAATATTAAAGACCGCAGTTATACACTGTTCTCATTCCAAACAAATCATCAAAAGAGGTTAACAAAGTACTTGCTTCAATTGTCAGATGCTCTAAGGTGTTATTATTACAAAAGATTGGATTGCCAATGATAGAAGCTCTTGGTTCAAATTATGGTTTTAAAGCCACTAGGGGAATGCACATGAATTGAGATTTAAAAATATATGAAATTAAAGAAAACAACATCATATTTCATTGACAGTAGCATTAATGCATTTGTGAGAGAATTAAACACTGTTTCCCTTTACCCTCATTGAGATCTCATTCCATGGGTGCAATTATCTCTTAGCTGATAACAAATACAACAAAAGAATCAGGAAAAGCAGCGGAGAGTAAAGTAAACAGCAGACAATAGCTAACGCTTGATCAAAGAGGATGCACTAGATATAGATATTTCACACCCCAGTGAATCTTTAATTATGATATTTACAGCCATTATTCACAACCATATCAAAACTAAATATTGAAACCTGGAAATTCCAGGTCTTTCAAGGACCATACAAACCCTGTGTATGGTGGGTTTTATATCTTAAAATATATTATGAGTAAAATTATTTACAAAAATGCATGCAAATCTAATTTAAATCACCTGTTATTCCTCATACAGCACTAGCACTAAAAGGGTCATAAAAACTCTTAAAAAATACATATTCCAAATTTTCGACAACAACAAAACTCAAATGTACTTAAATATTTTAGGAATTTAATGTTTTGAAGAGCCCATCCCTAATTTAATAAGTTATTATAATACAAGAGCTGACAATATTTAAATCTAGTTCCAACTTACAGCACTGTGCAAGAAGCTCAAAAGGGCGTCTAAGAGCGGAAATTTATTTGTAGAGCCCCAATTGGGCGATTTCGTCTCAGGAGACGCCTGGAATGTGAATGTCTCTGTCATGAGTTCTGGTTTGGTCTGCTCGAGAGCATCTTCTCGACTAAGCAGAGGATGCTGGAGATTCTCATTGCCGTTATGTCTATATTGAGGGGAAGGAGGGAACTTGAAGTCTTCAAAGCCAGAGCTCTGAGAGCTCGTCGTGCTACTCACACTGAGCCGCTTTGTCTCCACATACTACAAACAAAACATAACTTCCTATTTTCTGTCAATGTGTTTCTCTTACACATACCTGAGTCACTAGCACTTAATATTCTTTTTATTAAAATGGACTAAGTAGCACTTATTATTGCTTATTATGGTTTATTGTTGAATTATTGTTTTAGTTTATTATGTCTCTAATTGCTTCTTGCAATAATATTTTAAAACTAAAATATCTTTCACCAGATCCTGAATAGTTACTATATTTGTTTGATTATTTAAATCAGTTAGCATATATAGATAGACACACTCCACCTTCATATACTTGGTTCATCACTCAATCCACACTCGCCCTCTCTACATGTCAAACCAACGTTAGATGCTTCTTCTACATTGACCTATTGGATTCCTTTTCAAACCACACCCATTCAGCACCCATTTGTTTCCGATTCTGTCCATAAGAGTTTTCCTACATACATTTCTTGGCTATCTCATTCCAATTGCATTCACCATAGTCTTGTGTTTCTCTTGACAAGCCCACGCTTCGCATCCATACAACAATGTTGGCATTGACACACTTTTGTATATTACAACCTTTGCCTCTTTTGATACTACTTCATTCTTTGCAATAGTCCACATACATCCAACTACTGTCAAGTTCCCCATCCATCCTTGCATTTTTACAGAAAATTCTACCCAGCTAAACAAAAATCCTTCACTTGTTCTAATTTTCCATTTATACTATTAATTACAATAATTTCCTGGTTCATCTTTATCAAAAACTATCACGTTAGTTTTGGCGACATCCATACGAAGATCCATTCTGCCTTTCTGTCACCACATTCGAATGCTTTAATGTATTTTGTAAATCCCTTTCATTCCCAGCATTTAGTAGCATCTGCATAGAGAAGTACGCTCACATTCATTTCTACCCTAATTTGTATAAAGATGTTAACAATTCAGATTATACTTTAAAATAGGCTTGGAGGTTGTATATAATTGTTTTGGAAGCCACCAGTTGGCCATTCTTGTGTTTGACTGCATAAAAACAGATGCCATAATAAAGAAAATTAAACAAGGGATGTTGCTTGTGTGCAGTACCTGACTATTAAAAATATTGATGAGGTGTGGATGCTTGCCAATCACAGCACAAAGTGTACACAGGAAATGTATTTCATCTGTTTCCGAAGGAGAGGCAAGTAGCCCACTGCAAACAGCTACCAACCTCTATAAAAAAATACATACTGCATGAAAAAAACATTAATTGTTGAGTGTTTTTTTAGGTTATTCAACACATTGTGTCATTATATCTTGAGAATCCCAACAAAATAGTACAATATGGGGATAAATCTTTTGAAATGTCAAACCACTTAAATCCTTAATGATATTAAAGGATTTGAAAGAAAAAAAATTTAATACTCAAAACGGAATTTTTAAGAGATTTCAAATTATGAATCAGATTTGTTTTTATTATTATTAAGAAGCTCACCTGTATTTGTCAAAATATAACTATAGGACAAACATAAGTCAGATCCCATAACATTAATATACCACTTAATTGAACAAAATCATAAATGAAGAGGAAAAAATACCAATATAAGAAGGTTAACCTCTTATATTCCTCGTGTTTGCTAAGATTTAAATTTAAATTCAAGATATGGGTTATGTAGTAAGTAAAATTTGACCAATGCTGACTGGCCTTGTATTTAACCGCTGATGTTAGCTTAGGTAAAGATAATTTCATCAAATTAATTTGTACTAAAATAAATATTCATATTCCTAAAATTACTGTTCATGACACTTCCAAATTGATTTTCTTTTCCACTTAATTACTATATTAGGACAAAAAAAAATTCTTCAAAGAATTTAAAAAGACAAACAATAGAGAATTTTATTTACATTTCTAGCATGTTCGAAAATTAGTCAAAACAGTTGTATCAATGAATAAAGCCAGTTGGATTAACTCAATAGAAAACAGTCTCAAAAGCAAGTGCAAGGACTTTTGGAGATTTATGTCAAAAATAATCGCATGAATATAGTATGCCTTGTCTAACAAAGAGCTTAATGGTAATATCACCAAGGATTCTTTATGTGGTATAGAGCACTAGGCTAAATCATGGTTTAAATTAGGAGGGATAGCCAGCACACTTACCTAGGTGATACTGGAGTAGAAATT
>CABFOV010004093.1:18538-56532 GCA_902141375.1 Timema poppense
ATCAGTCTACTCTCCTGACCTGATGAAGCTGTCTGTGACAGTGAAAGCTTGTCCTTAAAAATGTGTTTATGTGTTTTTTAGTGTTATATCTAAACAATTTCTACTCCAGTATCACCAAGGTAAGTGTGCTGGCTATCCCTCCTAATTTAAACCAAGGATTCTTTAGTAATAGCAAATGAGTTTGGGTCCTATTTTCAATCCTGTTATAGCTCCACATTATATGTTACACCTTGTTCAGCAATTTAAACGTGTCCATCCTTGTATCCTTGCATTATTAAACTACAGGGTATCCTTGCATTATTAAACTACAGGATATGCCTTATTGCTTAAAGAATTGAAATCAGCTAAATATGCTGGCTCTGATGTAACTCCAAGCTTTATTGTCAAAGGCTGTGCTAGCTTATATTTACAATCTTAGCTTGTCAAGTGAAACTTTTACACTGGGATGGAAACACACTTGTGTCAATACTACTTGTAAAATGGGGGCAGAAATAAATGTTTATAACTATGAACCTATTTTTCAAGTATTCGAGAAAAAATATATAAGCATAATTTTCACCATCTAAAAAATAAACTCTCAGATAGTCAACATAGCTTTCTAAAAAATAGATCTATCGTCAATAACTTAAGAGGGTCTAAGGCAAGTGGCCCCTCAATTTTCAATACAGGGTCAGGTAGATGCAAATGAAAAATTGTAGCAAGTTAATCACTTATTTGGGATTTATCATTCCTGCTCAGCGCCACATTACCCACTAGGCAGATTAGACACGCGCCTAGGGTGCAAGCTTTTAGCGGGTACAACATTTAAAAAAAATTAAATTGTTTACAGCAGTGCCCTTTCCATGGTACGTCACAGGATTTGAAACCGAAACCCTTGTCTGGTACATGAATACATGAACATGAACATGAACATAATTCTCACTAAAACAACACACGTGGACTCAACTGTAGCTTAAGCTTACTTGTTATAAAGCGCTAGTGAATTGTTATTTTTATTGTCTCTCCTATTGCCATCTGTCGGCGAGTAATTGAGTCACTCAAATGTGAAGCCGTGCCAGATATAAATGAGCACAACCATTTTGCACAGTGGTTACATAATTATATGGTATATACTGTAAACCAGTGGTTCTTAACATTTTATTACTCGTGGCCTCTTATATATCTTAAAATATTTTCATGGCCCCCTAGTTTTTACTAGCATATTTAATCATTGAGATTTATTCTAAAATAGTAGCTTTATTCACTGATTATAATAACAAACAAATTAAAAACAGAAATTAACTTACCTAAATGTATTTAATGTGACCTGTGCTGTTGAACACTTTCTACTAATTTGTCTGTTCTTGTTTCGATTGTATTACTTAATGCTATTCATATGCAGGAGTCGGTTTGAAGTCAATTTCGCTGTTTCGTTCTTATATTTACCATTGTGTAAAATCCCTTTTCAAATAAATAAGTAGAAACAAAGGGCAGCAAATTTTTAATGGTGATAGTGAAAAGGTGGGGATTATTTTTACTATCCGTGATTTCTATTACCCCGGAAAATCAAGAGTCTACTGTACCTACATGCTTACAATCATCGAATTCTTTCTTCCAAAATGTTAAATATAAGTTAGTTGACTTCAGTAGTAAGCAAACAACATTTAAAATAATCTTTCGAGGCCCCCCAAAATACCTTTCGCCCTGTTAAGAATTGCTTTTGTAAATAGTAGCAATAAATAGACCTGCAACATTATTGTTTGTGTTCATTAACAAATAACAGTATTATGTTTTGGTGGGAGCGGGTTGTGAGGAGGGGGAAGGGAGCACCTGTAACTCATGCGCCTAGGGGCACCATATTTATAAATGCGGCCCTGTTCCTACTACATATATTGGATACTGCATAGCGAGGAAAATGTAAACTCATCAACAAGGTATTCTGCAAAGTCTGATGAAAAAATGTTGATCAACTATTTGGATTTGGGATGAACTTTATCTTTTGATAAAGATTTGTCTGCAAGAAAAGTGAAGGTATCATGTAACATGATGTATGTCTTTTTGTCATTATCGTGACTATTAAGTCCACAACCCAATAAAAAAAGTTGAATCTGGAATGCATTTTTAGCACCTAAGTGTGATAACAATCAATTATTTTAATGATTTGTCAAACACGAAATTCATTTAACATGTTCAGTCGTCTCATTGTTTGTAATCAGAATTTAAGATAAATTCTTTTGCCTTCATATTTGTTTTCATCTCAACCATCAAATAAATTTCATAAAGGCACAAATTTTGCAATTGTGTACAACTTTAATCCAGGTTCTTGGAGTGATTTATTTATTCTATATATGTTTTACAAAATATTTTCCCAAATGATTGTCATGAATGCTATTTAAAAGCTATTCGAATTTTTTTAACAAAGATTTTGGTTCGTGAACCAATGTTAGTTTCTGTTTTCACATTTTAAGACATCAACCGGTGCTGCACATATTTCATTGTAATTTCTTTACAATAATCTTGCAGCATCTTAAGTCAAGCTACAAAGAATGTGTAAAACAATTGTAGAATGCCAAAAAATTAACTGCAGCTTTCTAATGATGTGGTTCCTTGACCTGCAAAGCTAGGCTTATGAATGCCATCAATGAAATTTTCTGATTGACAAATGGTACTGGTGAACCGCTGTGGAACATTGATATATTTTAGCAATAAACTTTAAATTTTACTCAAAGGCTTCTATTTGCCTTTTGATACAATCAGTTTTTGTACTCTTACATGTATCCATACTCCATTTTAGGTTAGGCCAATATTAGTCAAATGAATAAGTTATGAAAATATGAAAATGTAGTTTACCATTTTTTATTTAAAAGGTAAAACGAATTAAAATGTGACAGACAATATTCACTATTTATTGTTACCACTATATGTTTACATGGATAGCAATTTTGAACCAAGAAATACATGCTTCACTCTCTTCATTGTTTAGTGACTAACAATAAAAAAAAATGTAAGGGATTATCTCTAGCAATTTTAACTCAATGGACATCCAAAATCTAGGGGCAGTTCCAAAAAGTAGAAGCATAGAAGTAATATTAATTACGTCAATTAAAGTGGTTCATCATTTAAAATAAATTAAACTTAAGTCATTTTAATTGACATGATTCCCTGAAAGGTTAAAATTGAACAAACGTTTGCCTCTTTTCTATCAAATTTTGTAATAAAAGTACTTAGGACCTTCGAGCACTAAAATTTGGCCTTGTTCATAATTACAATGATTTTCAACCTGTGTGTTGAATTAATTATTCTAGATGTACTTGACATTTAGTTCGCAGGGTAGCCATATTGATTGGTTTCTAATGTGTTGTTTAACTGTGGACACTCACTTGCACAGGAGCGTACACGCTGACATGTGGTAGTACCGGCTCCCGGAGTTGAGTCAGTAGCTTCTTCATGAAGCACAGAGTGAGGGACTTCATGCCAGGAGGCGAGTCTGTGCAAGCCAGTGTTGCCAACAGGTCCAGAATGTGGTGTTGAAGGAGGTACTCTAAGCAAGGTCCAGTCGCCCCTTCCTCCAGGGAACATTGTTCCTCCAATATGAGCTGGTTACAGGAATAACACAACTTAAGCAATATTGTTTTGTAAGGAAGAACAGAATACAGGAACAAGGCTTGGTCTTTTAACCTAGGGCCGCACTGCAGGTGGGTAGTGGGTAGCTCGGAGGCTAGAGGGTGGAAGCTCGTGGGTGAAGGGTGGATATAGTCCAGCCGCACTGCACGATGGAATAATCTAGGTATCACCGTGGGTCCCATATCGCTTTCCTCTTGTAAACAGCCGAGATCAGTAGCTCCTCCATAACTTAACGCGTGGTGGCTAGGTGAAATTATCCAACACAACTGATTCCCTCGCTACATGCCTGGCGACTTGCTAGACTGGTTGGGTGGGTTGGAGGACCCAGTGCGGCCGGTACCGTCTGGCTGCATGTGACGGAAACGTGGCTGGTGGGTTGCTTGGCGACTCACCACCCACTACCCTCCAGATAAACAACTTGCACTGCGGCCGCACCCTGAGGGAGAATAATGCACTATATGGACCTTAGCATAATTATGCCCGCTAGTCTAGAAATCTTTGAACGACTGCAATGATTGAATATCATAATGGTATAAAAATGCCTTGTTTTAATTCTTGTGTTCAACCCCAAGGGTATGAAGTCTGGAATGAAAGTATAGGGATAAGTGAATAGGAGAATTACTTAGAGGAAATACAGGGTTGGGCAGAAAGTGTTGAACCATTAATTTAATAACACTATATCTTTACTATTTTGACTATTAAATGTTTCAAATTAAACTTAAAATAACAACAAATTATTAACAAATTTCTGTGTACCCTTGAATTATTCATTTTTTAAATAATGTCTTTAAAATGACCACTATAATATGTGAAAAATACTTGTATGCCCTCTTTGGTACTTGAAATGACCTTGCGCAATTTCTCCTGTTGAAATGCTTCAACTTACACCATAATTCTTTCTAGGTTCAGGAATTGTTTTTGGGTGAGTCATGATTTTTTAAAATGGCCCAAAAGAAAAATATCGGAGATGCTAAGAAGTATGTTGAGCTTAGAAACCAGGCGATGTCCTCGAATCATAAAATGAAGGGTCCACGTAACATTTTGTGAAGCACCTGGCCATTAAGTTCCGGGCTATGTGGGCTGTTGCCCCATCATATTGGAAACATATGTTGTTAGTACCCATGCCCTTACATTTTAGTTCAGGGGTTGGAAAGGTCAACCATCAATGGAGGTGCTTTGCAAAATGTTTCATGGTTATTTAATATCCCGATTTTGAGACATCACATGGCCATCACGCTCACCATACTTAACAGCGTTGTACTTTTTTTGGTGGGACATGTTATATAGTAATGCCTCACCCAAAAACAATTTAGGAACTTAAAGAAAATACTGTAGTGGAAGTTGAAGAAATTCAACAAGAGACATTGTGCAACGTCATATCAAGTTTCTAAGCGCGCATTGTAATGATACTGATTTGGACCCCTCTCATATATTTAAAAAGTAATGGATGAAGTGCATTTTTCTTGTAAGTATTGTATGTAAAATATCCTTTAAATATTTTATTCATGGAGAATCATTTGCTTTTCAGAAAGTATGTCAAAGGATTGTACCATTAAAATTTATTTTTTCTTTAAAAATCAACTCAATGGTATTTACCAAAAAAGCAAGTGACGCTGGCTCCCTCTACCCAATAGGAAGCTAGCCACCACAACATCTGTCACCAGGACTCTTTCTATTAGTTGGTTTAGACATTGGTGACAAGGGGGTCCTTGCGGTAAGGGGTGGGTCATATATAAGCTGCTTGTACGTATGAATATATGAATATATGTCTTACAAAACTATTTATTAACAGTGCTGGTAATAGAGAGTAGGTATTCACATAAATCTATACAACAAAGTGAACACTATTACAGTGAACACCATCACACAAGAACTTTGTAATCAAAGACAGTAATATTCAGTGCCGGTAGCATAAATATATCACTAGTAATACAATTTAACAGTGTCACGAACTTAAATCCATCAACGAAAATGTCACCATTTTACATAATATCTTCATACCAAAGATAAAATCACAACATACAAAGGTCTTATTTACTCAATTAAAATATCACAAAATAATCCTGTATCATAATAATTGGCGCTTGATCACGAAGCTATAAATACAAATTATCTCACAATATTGAAATACTGTGCCACTTTAATTAGTGCTGGATCACAGGGCAATTATCAGCTAATTAAACGGTTATCACTTCAAATGGTGCCCATTGCCGACGCATAGCATTTTAATTTCCGCCCAACACTTACTGATTAATTCAATAACTTTATAATTGGTGCCCAACGTGAACCGATTAATCCAATAACTACAAATGGTGCCGCATTGTGGGTCAAATATTAACGATTTTATCCGTAACACTACAGCATACAAATATGTAATGCATGTGATGGTGGCCATCTTAAGGAAGGGTTCCTACAGTATTTGTAAAAAAAAATCTCCCTAACTTTTTCCCTGACTATTTTCCCAAGTACCCTGACCCACTTCTCAGATAATTTCCATGACATTCAAATGCAATTGTCTTGCAGAAAGCTAGTTTACACTTCAATAATGGATCACAGGCGACTCTTTTCAGTGTCTCTACAGGTTTTGTTTTAGGAGGCTTTGCTTTTTTGAGAAACTTAAAATCATAGTCCCAAATTTGTAATGCCCTTTGAAAGCACTTTGCATTCTCTAACTACCCCGTACACCACATAACTTCAAAAGAATAGTTGAACACCCTGTCAGCTGGGTAAACATGTTCAACGAGCTGGAGTCAGAGAACAGGTAGTATGTGTAATGCAATTGATATATTCCACTCCTATTCTCAAGGAACCAGTAACAACATGAAGCCCACGTGTTCCCAGATGTAGCAAACTACACACTTCATTGTCTGTGATAGATTTGATGTGGTCCTGAAGAAGTGTTATAAACTTTGAAATTGATATTTAGGCTATCTGTTGACACTTGTATCAACTTAGAGAGTGGAAGAGGAGAAATACCATCCAAGAAATGCTTCAGTAACTCTTCAGCGGTGCTCCTATCAAAAAACACAATGTTTAAGTACTGACTTATGATTTTCCTTGTCCCAGAATCTGATTACAATGTCCATTTGTCCTCTTTGATTAAATTTATTCAACGCTTCATCAAAACAAATTACAAAGTTGTTACATGATTTCAGGCGGTCCAGTAAATTGTTCTAAAAAAAATGGAGCCAAGGTTAAAGGCACTGGCAACGAAACACTCAGGAAACATCAACTGCAAAATTATAGTTAAATTATTGAACGAATTGAAAGACTTTTTAGTCATAAAATTGCGAAGCTCAAATGACTTCAGTCTTAGTTATATCATATTTTATAACACAAGTGTTAGAGTTTCTTCGAGGCATTACACTACTTTCACTTTTGGCAACACCTTCCTTCTGCAGCTTTACAATTTCCAATTAAACAGAAGCTTGACATGAATTGTCATTTTCCTGACCTTCCCTGACTTTTCCTAATATTTTTATCCCTAGCTTTCCAGACTGTATGAACCTTGTAAGGACATTGTTTTAAAAAATTAATTAATTCAATTAATTGTCAATCTTTTGCGTGTTTTTTTAGTTTAGTTTGAAGCATTTAGTAGTTAAATATTAAAGATATAGTGTTATTAAATGTGTCAAAACTCTCTTCCCCACCCCCTCAAGATCCAAACCTTGACCTCTGCCAGCAGTGTGCGGGTATAAAAGCATTTTAATTGCACATATTAGGGGTCATCCATAAACCATATATGGCTTCTTTCTTAGATTTTTTTGACACTTTTCCCCTTCATTTAATACCAAGTAGACATTAATCATGACCACTTTCCCCTCCAACCCACGCAACCTGCTTTACATAACTTTTCACATCAAGAGTGAATATTATTATTTCATAGGGAAGCTTTAGTGACACTAAAAGAGGAACTCAGATTTAATAACAAATAATCACTTTTAGATCCAGAATATAAATGAATTCAAATAATTTTATAACAGTACCTAATTATTTTTATTTAGGAACAGTAATTCTAATATCTTTTCAACACTAAAATTTAAGGGTAAGATCTGTGCTATGTAACTCTGTTAAGTGCCCCCTACATCTCCCCTCATGCAGCACTATGTAGACATTGGAACACACCCCTATCTCAACAGAGTTACATGGTTTATGGATGACCCCTTCAGAAATGAGTTTTAGTTTTTTCTGTTGGGGTTCCACTGTCCAAACTGTCTAAATTCCTCTGTAATTTGAATTGTGATCTTTCTCTAATCATAATATTGTTTTCTGCATGATGAGTAATATATTGCAATTCATATTTAATATAAACTTGCAGTCAAGTATATAGCCTATATCAGTTTGGAGTTGGCCATGTATTTTGTCAGAATTTATTTTTTAACTTTGACACTAAATAAAACGGTCGAGTTGGTTTCCACCCCTTTTCCCAAACAAATAATGTATTACTTAAATGAGCCCAGTGTCTTAGTGCGATAAAATCTGAAGTCTTGATTAGAAAACCAAGGAATTTTGACAAGTGAAACCATTTTAATATATTTAAAATATAGGCTACAGTAAAATAAAATAAAATTAACTACAGTACCTTAAAAGAAAAAAAATCTATTTCAACAATCTCAATTTTTCCTAGTAAAGGATTCAGATAAGTGTGCTTCAATGTTATTTCATAATTAAACCATCAACTAAGAATGTTTGGTTGTTCCTATACATAAAAAAGGCACTAAAAATCTTTGTAGTAACTATAGGCCTATTAGTCTCATCTCGAATCTTGCAAAAATAATAGAAAAAGCTGTCAAAAATAGACTCTTAGAATATTTAAATAGAAACAACTATTTTTTTGCTGGACAATATGGTTTCTTGAAAAACTCTAATAATCAAGCTGCAGCTACAGACCTAATAATAAAAATTCAAAATACTATTGACATGGGAAACTTGGGAATGGGTTTGTTTATTGACCTGACCAAGGCTTTGGATACAGTTGATCACATGATATTGATTGATAAATTGAAGTGTATTCAAATAGAAAAGTCGCCGTTAAATTGGTTCAAAAATTACTTAAGTTATAGATACCAAAGAGTTCTGACAAAAAATGAGAAAGGCTCAAAATTCTTCAGTGACTATAAACAAATAATGTGTGGCGTTCCTCAAGGTTCAATCCTTGGACACATTCTTTTCTTAGTTTATATAAATGATTTACACAAAATTAATTTGAATGGACACATTCAGCTTTTTGCAGATGATACTTGCTTATATTATGAGAATATTAACATAAATGTTCTACTAAATAATGTAGAATCCGACGTCCCTCCTTTGCTAGAATGGATTCATACCAATAAACTCTCTTTTCATTTAAAAAAAATCTAAGCCTATCTATTCTTAAAACCTAGCTACAAAAAAATAATAAAAAAGAAAATAATCATGGAAAATGAGATGCTGGAATATGTAGACTCTATTACATATCTGGGACTAACTATTGACAAGCAACTCTTATGGGACAGGCATATAAATAATATAACAAAAAAGCTAATTCCTATTGCAGGAGCATTAAGCAGATGTGCATATGCATTAACTAATCCAGTAAAAAGAACTCTATTTTTCTTGGTACACTCATATCGTTTTTTTTATTTATATATATGTATATAATTAACTGCACTCCAAATAGGATTATTAGATCACTATATCAATTACCTGTCAGAGAATATAGAACTACTGAAATTTATAAATATCTGGATTTAATGCTTCTCGATAAACTGATTATCTACCAAACAGGCATTCTTGCTAGCAAAATAAATAAAAATAAACTTAAAAGTAGCCACAAACTAGAATTCCCTCAGTCAAGTCATCATACTAGAGGCTCACTTAAAATATATCATGAATCTTTTAACTCTGTAAACATATGGAACAAATTCAACGTTAAATAAAATGACTATAATATATAATGCAATTCCAACAGATATCACTGGCTTACTTGAAACGGCAAATTTTAAAAAGAATTATAAAATGTTTCTTTGCCGGTGAACAAATTTAAACCCAACATACAAAAATTATGTAAAGTTTTTGACCACCTACCCTCTGTGATTGAAATAGGTCTTCAATACTGTAAAATACCTTACCTAAGTCTTATTACTATCTACTTGCTTTCAATCACAATTATTCTAATACATCTATTCCGAGTAAGCAATTTAGAATCTATTATTATTTCCTGTATATACCTAAATATATTGTTTATTATTGTGATAGTGTTAAATTTACTGCAACTTTTTATTTTTATCTCAAAGTACTTTCTTACTAATTATTTGCTAGTGTTATTTTTATTTTATTTTTTATATATTTGTTTCTATTTTTAGTGTTTATCTCACATTTATGTATAAAAGCTACTTATCTATATTATTATCACACATTTTTCAAAATTATATTAACTGTAAAATTGTAATGCTTCTGATGTCTTTTATGTTTTGTGTATTTTGTTAAAAGAAAATTTGGTTTTGATTGTTTAACTTTATTCATGATAAAATATTCATAATGTCTTCTTAATCTTTTAAAATTTAAACTAATGTAAAATTTCAATTTCTGTAAATCCATAGTCCTATAAGTGAGCTCTAGCTCTTTGGATCATGTAATTAATTATCAAATAAATATACAAAAAATAACAAAGTGGGATGGGGTGTGTTTGATCAAATCAAATTTTATCATTTATAAATAAGTTTAATTTTTTTTGGTACAGATAATCAAGATTATAAATTTGATTTCATTTCTACTTAGAATGTGGAAGTTTTGAATTTATTTTTAACTGCAGCCTTCTCAGTAGTGTAAAATTTTAATTGGGCCTTGACAGTCAAATGAGTTTGAAGCCCCTGAGGATAAAAAAAATAGCCAGAGTGTTCTCAGATTTTAACTTTGACCCCTCCATCACCAATATGTTGTAAGTCTGACACCATAGGCCATGTGACCACTGGTGCAAGTTACACAGAATATAATGGTCTTACCTTGATCAACTGATCCAAATGGGCAGGAATGTTAGTGCTTTCAACCACCACTCGAGTAGTTGTGTCTTTATTGACATAAAACTTGGTGATCATCCTCCAATGATAGACAAAATCTTCAAGCAAAGGTGCTGGTGGTGCAAGCTGAAATTATTATTTTGTTAAAACATTGAAAGTATGATAGAAACAATTCATAACAATCTCAAATTTAAAATATAATGGTTTTTTGTATCCCTAAATATATTACCAAAAAAAGTTATACTTTTAAAATTACACACCAAACACATAGATTTCTCCTGGTTCAATATTCCAACCAATTATAAATCAGTTATAAATTGTTAGAACATCAATTTGACAGAAGTTCTATAATACTAATATACATAGTTTTCACTTTCTCTTCTAGTTCAAATAACTTTATTTAAAAATGTAATCTTATAAAATGGTAGGGTGGAATGGGGTAAGTGCATCCAGGTTTTGGTGTAGTTGGTTTTCAAATTTAATTAGCACAATTGGTATTGCAAGCAGAAAAATTAAATTAGGCATGCGTCATCCTTGTTTAAAATGCTTTCTGCCACACCAAGTGATTTTTTTAATTACAATTATAACAATTCCTAAAACAAACATTATATTAAGTATAATGTTTGTTTTAGGAATTGTTTTGACACCATGATATGTGGCTGCACTTACCCCAGAGGTTGGGGCAAGTGCAGCTATGTCCTGGAATTCTATATCATATGCTCCTAAGAAACACTGGAACAAGTGTGTTTTAGCCCATTTTCTACAAATTCTGACAGTTTTAGGATCATTCAAATATTTGTATCCTGAAAGAAGTTACAAACTTTTTCCTGATGGAAAACACAAAGGTCACAAAAACTGTAACATTTCAAAAAGCAGAAATCATTATAAAGAACATAATTGTTCCACGCACAGGTTGGGAACCACTGCTCTATACAATTCACACATAGTAATGTCTGAGTTAACACATTTAATCCAGATGTTACATTTATACCACTAGCTTTCTCTTCATTTCAGGATCCATCACTGATAGTACTTTACATTTTTCTTCTTAGTAACTGGTTGTCACGAGTTTTGCTTTTCTTTTTAATTTTTAATTATTTCAATCTTCTGCCCCTCCATGTATTGCATTTTATTTCTTTATTTACATGGTATTGTTGCCAAAGTTTTTAAGATGTTACATTTGGTATTGTTTTATTTTGATAGCATTGTTCATACTTTCAGCAAAAACAATGTTTTTTTAAATGGTGAGGGAACATTATTTCCATTTAATGTTGGTTGTGGACTTGTGCTGGATTTGGATGGATCGTTTTGTAAGCTGAGTGGCACAGGTATTGAGGGATCAGAGTTTTTTCTAGTGTGGTTATTTGTGCAGTAAGTGGACCACCACCACCACCACCATTATTATTATAATAGGTAGACCTACTTGTTTTACACCTGTCTCAAAAATAAAATGTTGCTGCAGGCCAACATCTATTACTTATATCTAACTTTATAAGAACAATAAAATTGGTGCTAAACCAATAATAGACACTGCAGTATCAATATTAACACCCATGGCAACTACTGGCTAGACACAAATAAATAATACTTTGGGGCAAATGATTGAGCAGCCAAATATCAACATTTAAAATCAAATCAATTGGAAATAAATTGAATCTGAGGATTCATTCAAAAATTATTATAGTATTGTAGTACTGTAGACAATTTAATTCTTATTTGGTGTAAAGTGTCAAGTACAGGGTTGTCTAATCAGTTGGCGAAACAAAAGTTAGTGACTTTTGGGTGCTTTTTTTTACCATAAAATTCCTTTGGTAATCAGCCAAACATTATATAATACATGTATAGGCATAATGCACTCACAAGCAACATTAAACTTTAATTAGTTGGTGAACATTAACCTTGTCTATGATATCACGGTAAAAACAATTAGGCAACATATGGCTAGTGCAAGACATCATGGGCTATATATCTGACGCGTTTGTGTTGTTACAATGCACGGGAAATTCAAACAAAAATATTTCTGTGGCCTTTTTTTGCAATTAATAACTTTTCATGATTTTAGTAACATTCATGACCTAGTAAACACCCTGAACTATTAGTAGAGTGTCAATTATTCGTACCTTTACCTAGAAACCACTTAACTAGAATGAGGAACCCCAAAATACTAGAACATATATTTAAGGATGGACATTTAGGCCTATTTTTCGCTAAATTTTTTTTTAAGAAATGTGTTAAAAATCCTATTTGAAAGCAAAAAAAAACTTGTTTTACAGTCAAAGTACGATAATAGCTGTTAGCAGATGTATTTTCAAGTTAATGAAATCAAACTTTAGGCCTAACTGTGTTTATATGCAATATTCCAAGTTTTAAAATAAAGTTTTGTATCTTTAAAAATGAACTTTGAGTTTGTTCGTTGGATTGCAGCAGAAATATTACCACAAACATCACCATCAATGTTTATACTATATTATATTAATGACTAATCAACACAGAAATAATGTTATTATCTGTTATAATTCTATTTGGTATAGGTATTAACTAATTAAAATGTCAAAAATCGTAAGCATATTGGATAGCTAAAGAAAAAAGAAAATAAATGGATTTTTTAAATTAGGGCTGTGTCTGAATAGTCTATTTATGCGGTGTCGCCTTCCCTCGTGCCCTTGATAACTGCATTGGTAATTATGTGACTAAGTGTAGATCTGAACGAATAGTCAAGAATGATGCCTATGCACCCTTCTCAAGCCCTGCTATAGCTCTTGGTCACCATATATACAAAGGCTACCAGCCATGCGGTGTCGGCTGCGGTGTTTGACTGGCAATTGTTTTAGTGTTATCAATTTGTCTGCTAGAGAAGTGACTTACATTTTCCACCATTTTAAATAAGATTGTTAGCATTCGAATAGTTTGATAACGTCTTTGCTATGAACAGTGCGAGAAGTGTAAAATCATCATGACTGTATCAAGTCTAAGACTCAAGGGTTCAACTAGGGAGCCTTGGACTGTTTGGATACAGCCTAGGAAACTTCACATGTGATTTTTTTTTTATATTGAGGTATTTGTAATATTTCAACCATTACTTATGACTAAATTTATTTTACAGTAATTTGAGAAATATTTGAAATTAATTGATTTTAATGTGAAATTTCAAAGAACTAGTTACCATAATGTAGGGTCTTTACAATAATTGTATGTAATCATAATAGGCTAGCTAAATAAAAATCATTTTTTGTGTGTTTATAAATTTTTTAAATGTATCAACAAAGCTTAGTCCAACTTTCTAAGTCTATAAAAATGCATTCAATATAAAATGTTCAATGGATTAATATATGTAGAGACAAGTTATTACAATTAGTTAGCAAGAAGTAGTACTTTAACAAGAGTGATTCTGATAGTTATAGGTAATTTGATTTAATTAATATTTTGCATGTTTATAATACAAAAATTAATCAAAGAAGCTTAATTCAACCTTCCAAACCTACGAAAAGTAAATACAATAAATATCTAGATTAGCTATTTTAGACTAGCTATTTCCATACAAAGTTGTTAGGCCTATGTATTTTGATAAAGATGTTTTATTTAATTAATAATCTAATCAACAAATTAAAATATTTTCAAGGCCGACCTTTTTCTTTGTCTTAAATAGGTAACGACGCTGCAAGATAAAGGGGTTTTTGTTAAATAGTTTCTTGAAACCAAAAATAAACGTTCTCTACCCACTTATCAATTTAATTACTATTAATTTATGTCTCAACTTAAAAATGTATTTAAACTATTTTAGAATTTTTAAAAAATATATATCATTACTCTCTCGAAAATTTCGTTTCTATATATGAATACAAAAAAAATATGTTTATTTAACATTAATGTTGGTGAGATTCCCATTATACCATACTTACAGCATCCACAGCACTTTGCAGAACAGATGAGAACTTACTAAGCATTTCTGTCACGAGACAATGTCAACGAAAGTACTGTAAACATTCTCACTAGAATAAAATTTACACGAACTAAAATAATAAAATTACATTAATACATCTTATATTCATTTTAAATTTTTAATATATGAACTATCAAAATATTTAACATTTGATTACTATTTATATTACGTGGACTAGTTTATACACGAACGTGAAGATATCGAGATAGGGTACAGCGATAAACATAATTAAAACTCTGTAACCAACAACCGGGAACCAAAACTTACCAAACAAAATTGTAGGAATTAACAACCACATCTTGCAAACTAAAATTCTTATCCGCCATTACGTTGATAAAAGCAATTTTGGAATTTCATTTACGATGATATATCACATATTACTAGTTGAACTTGAAGCTCTATACTATATAACATAATAAGAAAGAACACCCTATTAATACCAGATTTTGCCTTAACCGACACTCAAAAATACTATATTTCTGAAAAGCAATTAATGATGAATAAATCACCCCTCAAAAACAATCAATTTGATCTGCCATTACTTTTTTACGTGTTATATCCGGATAATGTAAGTTAAGTAACGACTAATTACTGGACCCAGTGATGTGGGGTGTATCACGTTCCCCTGCGTGGGGTTACATGGTTGGTACTGAGCAGCAGCAGCAGCAGCAGTATCAGGTCCGACTTGAGGCACAAAGAAAATTAGCATTGAGATAGTTCAAGATCGAACAGCCACGGACGTGACCACATGGAGTGGTAGTTCAGCCGTGGTGCTACGGTGTAGATAGGAAAACGGAAAACACCAACACCATATTTTCCCTAAAAACCTCTTTTTGTCAAATGGTCAAAACAGTTATAGCTCTTCCTAGGATAAGAATTTCGTGTTGTGCGACCGGGGCAAATAGCCCCAAAGTGCCTATTGCATATTCAAGACCATCGTTTAAGTCAGATTAGGAGTACGATCTGTGAGTGGGAGGAGGAACTAGTAAACACTCCGACCTCCTATGAACACTCGCTCGAGAGTTATCCACTGCACAAGTACCTAATCCACCGCTAGAAAGCAGCTGGTTTAAAACCTGTACCTGGCACAGCGAATGAAGGTGAGGCTGAATGATGGCGATACCAACAGCGTATAGATAGGAAGAGGAATGTGACAGGGATGTATTTTGTCACCTAGTCAGTTCAAATTGTATGGTGAGTGGCTGGCTGGTCAGGGAAGCCCTAGAGGGACGTGGAAATTTCAAGGTAATAGGATGCGTTATAAACCCAATAAAATATGCAGATGACCTAGCATTGCTAGCCAAAAATAAAGAAGAGTTGCAGGAAATAATGGACCAACTGGTGGAGATAGGGAGAAGCTAACGGTATTGAGATCAACATTGAGAAATCAAAAGTGTTGATGATTTCAAAAAATAAATGAAAGCTGAAAATGAACTAGAAAGTCTACTGACAAAGAATGTCTACTGTTCCAAGGTACTTAGGTCGAGGATCACCATGGCAAAGGAAGCTTTCAACAAGAAGATTTTACTGCTGATAGGCAAGTGGAATTTGGAACTAAGGAATAAACTGATGAAATGTTACCTTTGGAGCATCTAACTGTATGAAGCATAGGCTTAGACTCTTAGGAGGATGGATGATAAATACTTGGAGAGCTTTGACATTTGGTGCTGGAGAATACTTGAGAAACTCAAGTTTACAGACAGGCTGACAAATGAAAAAGTCCTAAGAAGAGTAGGTGAGAAGGTAACCATTTTGGATGTGATTCTACCATGCAAAGTAAACGGTATCGGACATGTACTTAGATAAAACTTTCTTCTGCACAACATCATAGAAGGAAAGGTTGGGGGAAATAGGAGCTTATGAAGAAGGAGGATTCACATATTAGATGATTTGAAGGAAAGAAGAAAATTATGGGATTTGAAAGAGGATGCAGAGGACATGGTGCATTGGCTGTCTAAGATCATTGAAAAAAGGAATAGACCTGTCGTGAGAGAGAGCACCTAGTAATAATATGGAAGTACACCAAACTAAGGCTTGATTTTGAATAAATCACCCCTCAAAATTACTATTTCGGATCCACCATTTCTCTTGTACAGACTATTTTGAAAAATAATTATTTTTCTAAATTTCACTTGTGCTGATATAGCACGTATGGCACGTTGATCTCAATACTACTAATATGAGGCATAAATCCATGTATTGGGTGGGTACATCCAAATAGGGCCAGATTTGGAATAAATCACTTCTCAAAAACGCTCTTTCTGATTCACCATTACTCTTATACATGCTATGTTGATAACTTTATCAGGATATTATATACCCGTGATGTGCAAAAATCATTCACATAATATTTTTTTTCCCTTTCTAATAGCATAGTGACAATTTTCCAGAGATTAAATAATACGCAAACCATCCACGAAATTGGAATGTAAATGTTTGCTGTAGAGTAATTCAAGTAGTGTTAAGTATCTGTTTTATTCAAGTATTTGTTAAATAATGTAAACAACTCACACTGTATAAGAATTACATAACATTATAATAATAGGATTTAAGATTCGGATGGACATCTAGAGGTTTATTAAATCACTCTTCCAAATATTTCCATGTATTATCACCTCACCAGAGGTGCGCTACTGTAGTTATGGCAGTCACCACATCGACCCCTCTCACCCCCTCTATTTTACCACCCTTTAAGAGTGTCTTTACATTCTACCGGAAGCCCCCTCCTTTACCCCTAATCCTCTCAACTTTGGTGCTTGCTACTCAACAAAAGACAAGCTGTCCCCGCTATACTCTCCGAGGAGTGATGCCGAGTTTTGAGCCACAATCTCGGGGAGTTTTAGAATGACGTCCAAAGTCAAAGGACAAGGGCTTGAATCCCTGTCAAAGTATAATTCCGTTTTACGAATTTAGATGTAGACTCTTTAATACCATTGCACTTTCTTTACTACTTAATATTTTCTTCTTGGGATGTAATTGCTTGTAACAAGTCGGATACTCCATAATTTTTGTTATATTTTAATTGTTAACAATACATTATTATTCAAATAAATATAGTAATATACACATAGAATTATAATTCCACAACCTTACGGGAAAAAAAGCCCAACCAACACATACACAAAATCTAATCGTGATCAATAAAAAAAATTCTACACAGAGTACTAATAAAATATGTGTTTATTTAGTGAATGTTTTTGAGCTAGTTATTAGGAACACGAGATTCAGACTACTGTAACTTTATGACTGTGTTGGAGGAAGAATCCCCAATTACTGGCAACAATGACAGCATATCATTGCCAAATTTGATATACATTTGAAGAAAGACTGATCACGTAAAACAAAAAAAATGACAATGCTGTTGCTCAATAGTAAGCATGCAGCTCCTTCAGCAATGAAATTATGTTTAGGTGATAGACTGATAAAAAAAATTGGAAATATCGTTAAAAAATTAATGAGTTAGAAAAAGGTGGCCAAAGTTGGTGAAAAATTGCAATTTTATTTCAATTAAATATAATTAACGTACTGTACGCCTACTTCACTTTACAAATAGGCCCTATTGTAATTTTTTTTAACACCGTACTAACAAGAACATTGTATTCTATGATTTAAAAAAAAAGTAATTAAAAAAAGCTTGCTAAGTCATATTCCCATTTAAAATCGTTAATTTATTATTATTATATGATTATAATCCATCCAAAATTCTTACACTCTTACTTGCTTAATACTGTTGTGCTGCTTCCTCACAAAATTCTCATCTAATTTATCTTTTGAAATATTGGCAGTATATAACAGTAAAATTTGAATATTTGTAATTAAAAACTTAAAAAAAATTAAATTCCTTACTATATTATTTACTCTAAACCTTTTATATATTTAAATAAAATATAATCGTCCTACCACCCACTGGTAGAACATTGAACATCTTCGAATAGTTATCACTTCTATTGGCAAACATTTTTAAACTAAGGTTTTATCTGGCTAGAAAGTTTTGTTGTTGTAACCCTGAGGCTTGTTTTACACCTTAACCAGACTAACTTGTTTACAAGATTGTCTTGGCTTCCTTATCTATGCATGTTGTATAGATTGTAGCTGTTATGCTTAATAACGAATTTAATTCTAACTGTATAGATAATTTTACACAATGCAGGATCAAAATTAGACCAAAGGTATAGAATAAATTAGGTGTTAGTCCACCAATCCCATTTTTAAACTTTGATTTTGAATGTTGCACCTGTCATATAGAGTACGGTAGGCTGTAAGGCCCTGACACAGATCCGTGGTTCGTAAGAAATCGGTGCCACAGTATATTCAGATTGATCTGGCCACAGATTCCTTATCTGTAAGTCTATGGAAGTTGATCAACTTGAACTTTCTAAGGACTAGTTTATACAAAAAGGTTAATTTAGAAGGTAAATAAATTCATCCTAGTCTTTTAAGGCCTTATATCTAGAAAATAAGGACGATAAGGGATACTTTTATTTATATGGGCTGAAAGAGAAATCTTTTCAGTAAAAAAACCCACCATTTGTGGACGTGACGAATATTCTGCACTAGACGCTGGAGCGAACTTAAACGTAAGGACCACTCTTAAAAAGTGGCTATTTTAGATGATAATTCCATTCATTCCCCTCTTAGAGGGCTTATATCTCGAAAACAACTACGATAAGGGATATTTTTATTTATATGGGGTGGAAAGAGAATTTTTTTTGTATAAAATCCACCATTTGAGGACGTGACAAACATTCTGGACTAGATGCTGGAGTGTCTTAACCGTAAGGACTACTCTTAAAATGTGACTATCTTAGATGTTAATTCAATTAATCGCACTCCTTAAGGCCTTATATCTCGAAAACAAGGACGAGAAGGAATACTTTTCTTTATATGGGGTAAAAGAACAATGATTTCTGTATAAAATCCACTATTTGTAAACATGAAAAGAATTCTGAACTAGATGCTGGGTCTCCTTAAACATAAGGCTATTTTAGAGGATAATTCCATTCATTCCCCTCTTTAGGGCCTTATATCTCGAAAACAAGGTCAAGAAGGGATACTTTTATTAATATTAGGTGCAAGAGAAATGTTTTCTGTATAAAACCCACTATTTGTGAACGTGAAAAACCAAGCATGTCTAGCCATTTTATTCGGTAAACTCGATCACCTACTTCTTTGAGGCCCTCTCTTTTTTAATTCTGTACTACCCTTGGTGCCTACTGCCATCTCTGTTTCAAACATGAACCTTGGTTTATAATAGTTCAATTCTTTTTCTTGTGTTGGCTAAAATCGGTTAGGTTATTGTAGATGTGGAGTAGCTGGGTCCAGTGTTTATTCAGTTTATACGAATTACGAACTACTAATCAGAGACGAGTAAATATGCGCAAGCGTGTTGGGATCCATCTAAACTCCAAAACAAATGATTTATAATTAGATTTTATTTTGTGATTGGTTTGGTTATATTATTGTTAAAGATCAAAACCCATATACACATTAAGGAAACACGAAAATAATATTAAAAGTTCTTGCTTTGTTTACATTCAGAATACCCAGGATGTTTTGCATTTTCATGCTAATTTATTTCTAGTTTGATAGTTAAAATGGTGATTTAAATATATTTATTGTGATTGTACTAAATTTTAAATATTTAGGTTACTGTTATTGAGGTAATATTCGTCTCCCAGCTTCAGAACCTTGAACTAGACCTATAGTTTGGGTCTTGTGAACACAAGTTGCTAGTCAGCCTCAGTATTGACTATGTGAAAGGAGAAATACTGCAAAATATTGTTGGAGATCTCCACCAACAACATTATTTGATCGCCAAATGGCAAACTAATTTTCATTTTACCTTTCAATAGTTTATCACCCACATTTAAAACATGAATTGGCATCATGATCAGTTCATCCCAAATTATTAGTTTTGCTTAGATCTGATTGAAGCTCTGTCAACCGACGTCATTCTTTCTTATCTTGGGTGTTCACATTTCACCTTAGAAAGGGGTCCAGGTTAGATGAAATGTGAATGACATGTTAGCGGCTTTAATTATAAGAAAAACTAATCAAACTAATTAATTGATAGTACTTAGGTTATATCTTCTTTTTTATTCCATTTTCCTTATGTTGTATACTTTTCTTCTAGAACGACAACATGTTTTGGTGAATTTTCATCATCTTCACGTATGTGAAAAACCAATGTTATATCAAATTATTGTATAAATTTTTTTTATAAAATTGTGAATTTAAAAAATTAAACAATAGAAATGGAAATTGTTAAGAGACATTATAATGTGATATATGAAACATTAAATTATCATTTATATTAACTTAAAAACTTACTNACTGAGGCTGACTAGCAACTTGTGTTCACAAGACCCAAACTATAGGTCTAGTTCAAGGTTCTGAAGCTGGGAGACGAATATTACCTCAATAACGATAAGCTGGAATGGAATAATACATCAAGTGCCAAACCAGCTATTTGTCGGTGAAATAGTTAAGGAAACCTTTTGCATGTCTTTTTTTATTATCACGTCTTACTGCCCTTTAAGATTATACCCTTGCAGTCATCTTAAATCCAGGAATATATTAAAGTATGTAAATAGGTAATAAATAATACCTGTTGTGTTTGAGGAACAATGATCTGATGAGGTTCTAAAATAACTGGAAGAAGTTGTTTGCTACTCAGCGTGGATTATATTGTTTGTGATGAAGAAAAGGAAGGTGATAAATCATCACCATCATCATCGACTGTTCCCAACCTTCGGCTGTGTCAATTTGGTAAAATGCCTCCCTTCCTCTATCCTTCCACCATTCTTCTTTAATTGCTTCCATATGTCTCCTCTCACTTGCACACTTTGTTATCTGCTCCTCCCATCTCTTGACTTCCCTAGTAGTTTCCCCCCTACATACATCTCCATAATTCTCTTTGGTATCCTCTCCTTTTCCATTCTTATTACATGCCCATATAATCTCAGTCTTGCTTCCTCTACTATTTCATGTACTCCCTGTACTCCTACTCTTTCTCGAATAACTTTATTCCTAATCTTGTTTCTTCTCGTGACAGCTAACATGCTCCTCAGAAACTTCATTCCCATAGCCTCTACTTTTCTATTCTCTCTTACTTTCAATGAACTATGTCTCTGTTGAATGTGTGACAATGGTTACAAAATATTCCCTGCACAGCACTTATTTACACTTCAAGGGCATTTCTCCACAGCAAGTCTCTTACACACCTATAGAACAACTCCCCCTGCTGCCCTATTCTTATTAGATCCTCTCTGCTCCCAAACTTTGCCTCATTCATGCTTCCAAGATATTTTAGATTTTGTACTTTTCTCAGCCTTACTTCATCCAACTTTATATATTTACATCCTCTTCCTTGTTATTACCATCACTTTACACTTAAATATGCTAAATTTCACTCTACTTTCTTTCACTTTCTCATTCCATTCCTGTAGTTGTTCTTTTACTTCCTCTTCCTTCTTCCTCTCATGCCATCAAGTCTTCAGCAAATATCATGGTTTTCATTCTTCCCTCCCTGAATCTCCCTGCCACTTTATTCATGAGCATTTCCATTATCATTAAAAATAGTAGCATGTGAGAGAGCACTCCCCTGCCTTGCTTCATTTTTTATTTGAAACCATTTTATTCACCCCTTCTCTGTCTTAACACAACTCATGTTTCTTCATATTTTTGTTCTTCACTCTCATTACAACTAATATTTCCACTTCAACCTCCTTCATCGCGTTCTACACTATTTTTTTATTCATACTATCAAATTCTTTCTACACAATCATAAAAACCATTACCAACTCTTTCCCAAATTTGTACCTTCTTTCCATCAGCTATCATATAACGCAGATAAAGTCTATTCTAGACCTCTGTTTCCTAAATACTTGCTGTTCCTCTATCCACCTTCCTTTCTTTTTATTTCTTATGCTCTTTTCCAATATTTTCACATATATTTTTGTATAGTGGTACATCAGCATTATTCCTCTATAATTCATACATGTGTTCCTGTCTCTTTTCTTGAAAATTGGTACTTTAATTCTCTTCTTCCATTCCCTTGCTATCCTTCCAAATCACTCTCAGAACCCTGTATGATGATCTTGATCTCGGATATTGGATCTAATTAAATATTGTATCAATGTCATTTTGTAGCTCAATTAGTTCGTCCTCCAATGCTCCAACTTCTTCAATATCTGAAAATGGACTTAATACCCAATCTGGAATTTCCATAATAACAAGATCTTTCAATCGACCAGACGTCTCTTCATGCAGCATATTCAAATGGTCACAAAAAACTTGCATATCATCATCTTGTATCTCGACTTTTTTTCTAGTTCAGACAAGCTCGGAAATTGGTATAGCTCGTGACGGCCTATATTGCGCTTCAGTATAGTTAATTTTGCAATAAATTTAAATACAACAGATTTGGCTTTAATAAGATTGGTGTCATTGCCTTGCAACTGCAAATTCATTTTATTGAACTTTACAAATAGCCCGGACAAATAAGCAATGTCATGTTTGATTTCTTTTAGTTCATTGGTGAGCAAAGCATTCATGTCTTCAAAAGATTCCACAACAGTGTCAAAAAGGTTATAAAACATCTCAAACAGTTTTCTTTAGATAGCCAACGAACATCAGTGTGAAGCAACAAATGTTCAAAGTCTTCATCATTCTCAGCACAAAGCTTCTGGAATAGTCGATCATTGAGAGCATGTGCTTTAATCTCATTCACTGCAGTAATAACAGTCTGTAATGAATTGTGTAGGCATCCACAGAGATTTTTTCAAACCAGATGTTGGTGACGAATGCCACAGTGAATGGTAAAGATATTTGGCACTGATTTTTTCAAGTAAGCGACACACCCACAGTAGCAACCAGTCATTGATGGTGTTCCATCAGTTGCACAAATAAGTATGTTAGTAAGTGGAAATACCTGGAAAGATGAGTTCTTCACCAATTGAATGGGGCTTTCCAGACTTAGCAATCAACAATGAAATGTTGTATGATGCACGCAAACCATCAGTTTGTTGTTGTGAACTATTGCGAATCAATGTTTAACAATGTTGGCCGCTTTTGAAACTTTTCACGAAGTGATTGAAAAAAAGTCAAGTTCTTATCTATTGTGTCAGGATGTGCCTTATTTAAATGTTCAATGAGTCTGGAAGGCTTCATGCGCTCATTAAAAAAATACATTTTCACATAACAGGCACATTGGCGACTGCTGATTTGTTGATGCATGTATAAATCCATACATAAGATATTCCACACTATATTGTCTACATCTCTTTTTTTGATTTTTCTGATACTGCCATTTCTAATCTAAGGGGGGGAAATATTATTGTAGGCTTATATTTAAAAAAATCTGTTGCTTCCTTCAGAAATTTACAGCCATAACATTAAATTTTGTTTTAATAATATATGTTTGAATAATTATTAAAGTGAAAAAAAAATAGATTAATTCGGAGTTACATTTATTTTTATTTTTTATATACCTTTTTAAAATGATTTTGCTCCACAATTATTTATATGCACATTTTGTAAGTTAATATTGAATACAAATTTGAGCTCTAGATTAGGCATTAGGCCTAGTATTGAATTTAATCTTAAATCTTTTATATCCCCATATAACCTCCATTAAAACTTTTAATATTGAGTAAGCTGCAACAAAAATAGCATGTTCGTATCTTCTAATCTATATTCATAATCAACATGTTGAACAAATGAAAACACAAGAAAATAAGTATCACACTCAATACTATTTTGTTCAGGGCTTACCAGTAAAATCTTGAGGAGACAACAAATAAACAAGAACACAGCACGACACTTTCTCAAAATGTGATAAACTGGTCTGAATAGCTCTGGTGACGTGACCTCGAGAAGGGAGGGACAACATGTGACGTAGTCTCGGGGAGGGGGTGAGAATGCATGATGTGGCCTAGAGAATGGAGGGTATACACTAACATGACCTTAGAAAGGGAGGAAGACACTTGAAGCAAGGAAGGTATTTTGCTGATCAGTCAAATCTAAATAAACAACAACCTCGGAAAATACCAGCTTGAATAGCCCTCTTTTGCTTCTTAGCGCCCCCTTGTGCAATCACACTGCCCACTTGGGGAACCATGTGTGTACACAGTCTTTCACTAATCAATTTGTGTTATATCAGCCCTACAAAGAGATCTCTTCCTCTACCTTCTTTAGGGGCCCCTACATGATCTATCAGACTGTTAGTATTAATAAAGTAATAATTAATATTGACATTCTGACTGATAATGTAGGGGCAGTACTTATTGATTGAAGGACGGACTTATGAAAATACTGATGTGATCCGAATTTTCTGATCACATTGGTATCAGTCTTGCAAGTGGGGGGAGAGGCTGACAGTAAGACTGACTGTACATGCTCATCAGTATTTCCTTCAGTCTCAGCAGCAAACATAGACTACACACGACTTTTTATTATCATCCATGTTGTTGCAGGCTGCACGCAGGAGCTGAGACTGACAAAAATAATGATGCAAAGACTGACTGTGTATGGTCTCATTGTAAATACTGATTCATATTATCATTCTTAGGACTGATCATGTAGGGGCCCTATAAAGGCTGTTCTATACCCTTGTGCATGTTGTCATTTAGAAATTGTTTCCTAAATAACTTCTTTACTTAGTCAAACATAGTGCACACTTAGTGCATAGTATATTTTATCAATGTTGAACGCAAACAAAAAAAATAATTTTCTAAATGGTGCTTTTTTTAAATGTAAATTTTTAAGAAAATCAGGATATATATTTCTTTAGTGTGCATCTAAACAAAAGTAGTTTTTTAAAATAAAGGAATTAACATTTATTTTATCTATGTAGCTTATTAGATTATTTGTTTTTGCATGTCACTATCCTTGCGTGTGGAAAAGAGGTCTTTATAAACAAATATATATAATTAAAATTAATGGTCTAAGGACACTTAGTCACCAACGAATTCAGTCACTTTTATTGTTTGAGTAAAATTTTCCTCCTTCACAGATAATTCTGAGAGAGTGTTAGGAAGGTATGGTATTATCAGTGTAAATGAGAATGGTATTGAGTAAGTGATTCTATATTTAAAAATAGGTTTATTTGTATTATATATATAATAAAAAGGTTTTCAGTAAACTATTCTAAGATAAGTTTTCTTTGGAACATAAACATATCATCTTGTTAAAACTATTTCAAAAATAAAAAAATCATCATTAGTAAACTACCCTTGAACAAATTTCCCCCCCAAAAAACCAAGAAGACTGCAGATTTTTATGTGTAAAATGAAACATTAAAAATTGTTAAAGCCATTTTTGAAAGATTTTGGTTTTTAAAACATCACTCATCAGTCAACTACTCTTAAATTAAGGGTTAAAGTTAAAATAAAATAAGAAATCCTGAAGTTCTGGATTCACTAAAGATTGCCAATTTGCCTGCGCAAGTATAGAAATGGTGTGAATTTGCTCCCAAGATGCTCCCCAGGATGTGCCTTTTTTATTTGCTCTAGTCCTCTAAACAAGGACAATTCTAGTAGAAAAAGCTGATGGCCACCAAAATGTCATCATTTGCGCTCTTTTAGACTAATCCGTGGAAAGAATTTACTTCCAAGTCAACGCTATGTTTTTTTTCAGCAATGCGTCTTACTACCTGTTTGGGTTGTATGCCTATGTTCTAGTTACTCTAATGTGTTGGGGACAAGGAAGGTAGAATTTTGAGGAATCGTACCCAAATTTTCATGGAGGGAGAGTGGGAAACCAATTTTAGGAAAACCCAATACACCCAAACAAAATTCAAACCCTGATCTCTCTGTCATCGACAGGCCAGACTGATGTGAGAAATGCCTTAGACCACCAGGCCACCAAAATGGGTGCTACATTATTAAAATATCTAATGAATATGACAGAAAATACACATATAACTAAACATATTTCTTATAAGCTAACAGTTAAATTAGAGTTGACATGTTATTTGATGCTCTTCAAGCAATTATACTTGATCTATCTTCATATATATTATAAGTTTAAATCTTTAATTGCAATAATAAAACACAGTAAGATCTGACTAATTTGAAGTTGGTTAATTCGAATTATTGGATCATTCAAACCCACCATTATTCCTCACAAAATTCTTATTTAAATCGATGGTAAAACTACTATATAATCCAAATTTTAGAAGGAAATATTCGATAATTCAAAGTTTATACAGTATATTGTTAATTATTTTGAGTTTCTACTCACTTCAAACCTGCCTTAACAAACTCAACTAAACCCAAGAATTCCAGGAATGTCAAATGTAGTTAAGAATTATTGACTTATAGTAAAAGAGAAAGCAAGGAATTTTGCACCAGCTGCAAGTGGTTTTACTAGAATAGGGGATGTTGTCAGTTAAAATACACTAATCAGGTTTCTGTCATGATAAGATTCAGAGGAACCAGCAACATAAATCTCTCACTTCGGAGGTCCTTAGGCATCTTGAGTTCAATAGCGTCTAGCAAAGGGATCCATCGGTTTAAAAAAGTTGTGGGGGAAGGTCAGTTAACAATAAGCTATTATAGTTTAGCAACTTGTTAATAGGATGTGTAAAAATTATTATTTGAGGGTATCAATGCTCTTTATCTGGGTCTTATTCCGTTCTTCAGCTGCACATTACAAACTTCGTTGGATTTACTTTCCATTCATCCATCCTTCTTTCCACACCTCACCTGTACATTTCACAAACAACATCCAGACAAGTAGAGAGAGTAAACAATGAGTCGAACATCACCAGACACAATACAACAAAGATGAATAGTCTTAAATAACAAGATTGAAATTTCTAAGTATATAAAAAATAATTATTAATAATTATATTATATTAAAAGCTAGGTCCAGGCTTGAAAATCCAAATATTGAAATATTCATACCTATTCTTTTTAACTTCAATTAGGTCATGAAATGTTTTTCTCAATGTCATGAAAAGCGATGAAATTGTTACACTCCCTCCTGGTAGATACTTTGATAATGAATTTTATTGTAATTATAATACCATTATTAGCTACTATTTATATTACTTTTTGACAGGGCCGTTCTTAGGTAATTTGGGGCCCCCTGCGAACTGTAGAGTTTGGGACCAATAGATTTTTTTATAAAAAATTAGAGCAGTATAATAACATAACAAGTTAGATAATATGAATCAGACTAAACAAAAAATATATTAGGGTATATATTTTATATGATCTTGGAAATAAAATGAACATGTGAGCTTGAAATAGTTATTTAAAAAGAGACTATTGATTGACATACTTTTTGGGATTGAATAAATTACTCATAGATTATAAATTATGTATACACTATAGTTTTTATATGAAAGATAGTATAGTTTTAACATTTTTATTACAATTAAAGAAATTATTAGATATATAAGTAGATAAATTAATTATATTATTATTAGCATCACGTCTTACTACCCATTCGGGTTATACACACTTACGCTAATGTGTAATGGTAAGGTGATTGTGAGATGAAATGGAGGACCTACAGTTTAACGTGGAATACGAACCACGGTGGAGGCCTGGCATTCCCCACATTCACAAGATGTCTTGTCAGAGGTAAAGGAAGGGATTGGTAATCAGATAAATCTGTGCCGGGACCGAGGATTGAACCCCGGCCGCCAGCACAGAAGTCTNGATAAATCTGTGCCGGGACCGAGGATTGAACCCCGGCCGCCAGCACAGAAGTCTTGACACCTTACCCCTAGACCGCCAGGTCACCAATTCATTATAAAAGTGGTTGTATAGTAATTAACAAGCACTCAAAGGACAATACAGTATTTAACAAAATTGAAAGGTCATAAAATGACATATACCTAAGGACTTATTAAAATATTCCATTACAACATACTAAAATATGGTGAAAACATTAATTGGCTCATAATGTCCTCACTAAACTTTTTTTTTAATGCGTTTCAACATTTTACATTTTCATAATTTAACTTTTCTTGCTGTGAAGTCATCTACTATGCTGCTGATGTTTAGCTGGTGACTTATATTATTCTAAATAGAAATAGTGGCTAGTCCTATCAATCTTTCTTGTATCAGAGTAGATCTCAAAATAAATATGTCTTCACTAGCTGTAATTTGGAAAATCTTGATAAAAGAAAAAAATTTAAACATACTATAGATAAATTTGGTACATCTCACTAAATATAGCATGTTTCAACACACTAATTTTATGAACAGTTTCTAAAGAGTATTTTGACACCAACTAGTTATTAAATGACATCCATAATGCAGGGCCTTCTCAACAGCATTGTAAGAACCTGGGAAAATGCATTGGGATTGTACCAGCCCTACCCATCCACAAGATTAAAAATGTAAATGGTAAATATGGCACAAACGATCAATATATCAGCATCCCAGCATAGGGACTCTGGGCACTCGCTGCCCAGTGTGCCCACGACTTAGGCCTAAGTGTGTGATATAGAAGCGCTCTTTTTCAGCTAACGGGGTGGAGTGTAATGGATGTGGTGAGTCTTCTAGCTGCTATATTTACCAACAGGCCCATTGCTAGTTTTCCCAGTTAGTGATCTTATTTCAAAATATGGCTTTCAAATAAAAGTGGTGGTTAAAAGGAGGGGGAGGGGGGGAAGCTGTCTTAGAGTTGCTTTAAATATTATACTCTAAGCCAACATATACTGGATTCACTGGTATGAAGCAAATAAAACATTCTACAAAGCTTTGTGGGTCTATCCTTGCGTGCATCCAATGTTTAGTCCTTGATATTATCTATAGATATAGGCTACCAATGTGGGTATCACTCAAGTCGTAATAAAGCAATTATTTGTGCATCGACAATGAATCATAATCAGTGATTATCATGCTGATTAATTGGTGACTTTTCTTAATATACTCAAAATTTGTAAAACAATAAATATTTTGTCTTACGGACTTACTGAGAAATATAACTTATAATGAAACTAAAAATCTATTAACAAGCATAAATAAAGACAAACACGAGTAACGCCCAGGCTTTATTTTAATAGAGAGTCATGTCTACACCAATACAGTTGACAATTGAGAGAAAGGGAGACGAGCTGTGGGGCCTCAGGTGGGGAGGAGAGACGAGTGATGTCGCCTCAGGAGGGGAGGAGAGACCTCAGGAGAGTAGGAGAGAGGAGTGATGTGATGTTATTAGGGGAGGAGAGAGGAGTGATGTGGCCTCAGGAGGGGAGGAGAGAGGAGTGATGTGATGTTATTAGGGGAGGAGAGAGGAGTGATGTGGCCTCAAGATGGGAGGAGAGAGGAGTGACATGACCTCAGGAGAGTAGGAGAGAGGAGTGATGTGATGTTGTTAGGGGAGGAGAGAGGAGTGATGTGGCCTCAAGATGGGAGGAGAGAGGAGTGACATGACCTCAAGAGAGGAGGAGAGAGGAGATGATTTGATGTTAGTAGGGGAGGAGAGAGGATTGATGTGGCCTCAAGATGGGAGGAGAGAGGAGTGACGTGGCCTCAGGAGGGGAGGAGAGAGGAGTGACATGACCTCAAGAGAGGAGGAGAGAGGAGAGATGTGATGTTAGTAGGGGAGGAGAGAGGAGTGACGGGACCTCAGGAGGGGAGGAGAGGAGAAACAAGCGATTTAGCGTGGGGAAAAACTAACAAACACTAATCAAACAGCTGATGATGTAATTAATTTAATTTTACTGCTCTCATTTATTTTCTATCTTTTTAGTTATTTATTCAAACGATTAAGAAAAGGGTTAGCTTAGGAGCCTCTAATCCTGGGGGGGGAGGGGGAGGGGGTGCGCCTTTCAGATGCATCATTTGCATAGGCCAGGAACCAGCCCTGCTTTTAGAAAATTTTCCCCTAATTCATTTCAATTGTGTCCCAAAATGTTTGCATTTAAAAGATACTTTTTCAAACTCAGGCACCATAAACAGTGTTTGGAAGCTGTCTATAAGATTAATTTATATTGTGATTTTTAAATAAACAAGACAAATTTAGTATCTTGCAATAATTTTTTTGTCACTTAAAAATATACTTTTATTATATGTTAGGATTCATCAGAATGTGGAAAAATGGACAAGCCATAACCTAAACAAAAGAAATGCCAACCTGCCATTAGGTAGGGAGTTAAAAAAATTGATCTCCCGATAAACTGCATCAAATTGGTAACGAAATGAAGGAAGTTAAAATATTAAGAAGAGCCAGAGAATACCCTTCAATATAAGATTAAAGCTCTTCATGTTAAATTTGTAAACAGGCCTCGAGGGTTTCCAGAATTTTTTTTTTTTGTAAATAAGATAGTTAATCTTTGTGACATTAGTGTACCTGTTTTAATAAATCATATTCTCCGCATTGTAAAATCTTATTTTGAAGCATCTCAATGTAAAGTACTATGGCTTACAACTCAAAAACAAAAAGATGCTTGGCTAGGATTAGGAAAGATCTTTTAAAAACACATGAGTCATATTTGGCACAGAGACTTGCAACTAGCATTGAACTAAAATATGTTCTTCCTAGTGTCTCTAACTAATGAATGATAAAACTAGCTTTCATGAAATCCTTCACCAAATAAGCTAGGGGATCTCACTATCACAAACAAACACTCAATAGTACACAGTCCTGTTATAAGAAATGTTTTGTGTTAATGCACAGGAACAATTTCTTTCACTGTATATAATTCTTAAAGAAAAGTAGAAATATTCTGACTGGAGCTTTGGTTCAACACCTTGTACCAGACTACCTGTAACGCCTCATGAATGACTTGGTCAGAGTATGCAATACCGCAGTTTTTACACTTTCCCTGTTACTAGCTTAGTACTCTTGCACTGCTTTCTTAAAAAATCTTACGTAATATCAACTACTGAGATCACTGAGGGTGGTATGCAAGAACGTTACTGAATGCTTAGTCGACTGATAGTGGTCCCGAGCACACTATCGGTCAATCTTTCAACCTATGATGATGTAAGCAAACCCACACTGGTGTCCACTTCGCATCCACATAGTGATGTTCTTGCATACAACCCTAGGAAGTGATCCCTTCCACATTCAACTCCATGCACAGCTCTAGTATTCTTTACTAAACTTCTCAGTCTCTCATCCTACACCACAGAATCAATCATCGTTCTTGAACCGCCCCTTTGCCATGGATGGAAGGGAATATCTTTGTGCTTAAACGATGTGTTCAGCACAAATAAACTTATTTTTAAATATAGAATCACTAACTCAATACCGTTCTCGTTTACCCTGTCAATGAGACACTCTCTGATTTCTCTCTTTGGGTACCTAACTATCCATTTAGATATCCTAACAAGATAATTCTTTCACTTGGTCCACATGCATTCAAGACTTCATTGAGCTCATTCCATAACTACACTCTGACATTATCTTCTTCACCCTCCACCAGAGTATAACCAGCACCAACATGATTTTCATTATTAGGCCGTACCCATAGAAGTATAGATGATGACAACTCATACCTTCTCACAAACAGTTAAACTATTGGGGTTAGGATCAGAGTTAGAAAAATCCCTTTAAAATCCATCCTGCCCGGGTTTTCTGAAGAAAAAAAAAAAGAAAAAAACCGAGGGCTTTATTTGTTTTTTCCAGGAATCTCAACTTTGACCACCTCATACATGTTGTGTCTAAATTGATCATTTATCACTGAAATCTCAGGTACATTTGTTTGTGCAAAGAATTATGTGTAAATTAAAAAGTAAATTTGTAAAAGCATATTGATTAAGTTTTAAAACATATTAAAAATTGTTAGCACTTTTGTTTGGACAATAATTTTTATAGCATATTCACTAAAAAAAAGTTTTTTTTAATAAAAGAACTACATATTTTTTTCGGGCATCATTAAATTATTTTTCATTCCTTAGTGAATCATATTATAACAAACTTTACTTTTTTTAAAGTTTTATAGAACTTCTAAAAGATTTAATATATTTTATAAATATATAATAGTCAAAACACATTAGGCTTATTTTGTATTTTTTGATGTACGGTATGTAAATATATGTAAATTTTCATTCACTTAGAAATCTTTCCTGTGTTTTTATCTAATTATTCTGTACTATATAAACTTCACCAGTCACAACTTCACTGGAAACGCTATAAGGAAAGAACACACTTCCTCTCTACACTGACTATGCTAGAGAAGAGATTCCCCTGCTAACATAATATTTGACCAATCAGCTTTAGCTATCTAGTCAGAAGGTGGAATCCCCTGCTCAAATACTGCCTGACCAACTCTGGCAACAGAGGGGAATCTCCTCATGCTGCATCTGAATGAGTCACTTCCTGTTCATTTACTATAAGTTATTCACACATTTTGGCTGCTTATATGGTTCTGTAATTTTACAGTACCGATACTGAAAACATAGGAAATTTTGAAGAAAAAAAACCCTGCTTAGTGCACCAAGTGGGTTATTCAAGTGGGATCATCTAAAAACCTGGATGAGCTTTTTTCGGGCTGGGCCCACGTTGGTGAACCCTGCTTGGGATTAAGCCCACTCCCTGACTTTCCATTTACCCATTTGTCCACATCTGACCCCAAGGCTACCATCACTCATCATCAAAACATCTTTCCCCTTTTGTTTAGTTTCACATGCAACAAGAATATCAATTTTTTCTTCCAATCATTTCCTTTAACAGTTCATTCTCTTGACCACACACTCCTCTCACATTCCTCATTTTAATAATCCATGTTCTCGACAGCTTGTCATCAGATGGGCCCTTCACCTTCAACATTAGCTGCCCATCATACCTATGGTCATCCAAGGCTAATTTTTTTGTACACTTTCTTTAAGTAACTACCCTAAGCATGTTTGTACTGTTCCTACAAACCAGTATCTCTACTGTTGAAACTGCCTTGCCCAGCCAGTATACCGTTGCCGGTGTAACCACCACTAGAAGGTAAGGTGGTGCACCGACATGTAAGTGCTTGTAAAACAATTGATTATCATAGCAAAATGAAATATGTATTGACAATTCTAATTAAATAATAATTTTCAGGCTAAATAAAATCAACATGTACCTAACTACTGTGCTAAATCATATTGATGGAAACTACTGCCAAATGATGCCATTACAAATATTTTGAAAAATAAAGATGAAATTGAACCTATAAAAACAAGAAGATGGACAAGGACACAACTTTCATAAGGTTTGACACCAAATATTTCCACACAAATAGGAATAACTATTTTGTTAAATACTACCAAACTAAAGTCCATCCACCATAGGAGTGTAGGTAAGTGACAGCAAAAGTTACCAGATCCATTTTCATGTATCTATATGCCTAAACATATGATCATTAAAAACACACACACGGTTTTATTAGTTGTGTATGGTTATGTAATTAACTTTACAAATGTTTTATTTAAAGTTACTACATTTTGGTTATCAAAATAATTGTTTTTTTTTAGCTCAAAAAGTGATTTTAAAATTAAGCTTCCACATGGTTATCTTTGATTTACAAATGAAGATGGAAAACCGGATGATTTGAGAAGGCAGTTGATGAAGCTGATGTAATCCATATTCATGCACTTCTTTTTACAAAATTAAAACTTCCCATTTTGAAAATAATATTTTGTAAGCCCTTTTCTATAAGTTAATAAAAATATTAGCCTAATGCTTTATTTATAGTGTGGAGTTAGAAGTATATAAATTTGTTAGTTTTATAGGTATTATATTATGCACCTTATTATATCTTGTGGCCGAAACCGTGAAACAAATACATACAAGTTTTATTTATAGGCCTTTTTATTGTTATTTGTGTTAGTAATGAAAAAGTAAACTATACATTAATCCTTAATTATTATTAATCGTTTGGCAACATTTTTTATTTAGGGTCTGCGAGCTCAAGTTTTTTAAGTTCTAGTCACTCTCAAAATAAAATTTTCATAAAGCTCCCAAGTATTGAATCGAGTTGAGCGTGAGCTGAATAAATATATCCTTTTAAAACTAATTATGTTAATAAAATTAATGTGTATTCATATAATTTTAATTTGTTTGAATGAAATTCAAGAGAGATTTTTAAAATAAGATATATTTAAACTTGTTTTTAAATAATTCAAATATATCAAGCCTTAGTAAATCATAGAATCAACTTTATACTATAAAAATAACAGAAGCATTAATTTTGATACAATTCAACATTGTCTAGAGCACAGCTTTTCACTTGGTGCTGATCTACTAGAGAGAGAAGTTAAAGAATTACAGTTTTTTAAGCTATATATATATTTTTTAGTACACTTTTATACTAAGATGTACTTGACACTGTCTTGCACTAAGCTTATTTGTGTTATAACAGCCCTAAAGCTAGATTCCTTTCCTATTTATTCTTTATCTCCTCTTCATACCCTCCTCTACTAAACAATTAGCTTACTCAGTTCCTGGCCTTGGATATTCCAATTGCAATAAACACAAATACCCTCTTTGTTGGGTTATTCTCGCATTTCACACACCCCCTCTAACTGTGCAAAAAGTAGAAAGAATAGTGAATAATGAGTCATTCATTACCAGACACAAAATTCAAGGCAAAGAAATAACCCTTTTCAAGAGCTCAAAATTGTGAGTCCATAAATGTGTCGATCCTGAGCTTAATAGTTATTTCTGGCTTGGCCCAAAAATCTGAATACTTGCAGATCCCTACTTTTTATTGCAAATAACTATTTCCAAATAGTTCCCTCAATAACATGACATGGGATACTCATTTACATAGTTTTAATTTCTGACCTGAGGATGATGTCGCTGGTGCATTGAAACATGTTGTCAAAATAACTGTGCAGCTCTAGCAGTCAGGAATCAGGGAACAAGGAACTACAGCTAAGGAATAAATTCAATCTCTACTTTGAAATTTAATAATTTTCCTGTCATTTTTCAAGAGTAATACATAAAATTTACAATATATGCATAGTCACTAGGCCTACATCCTTTGATTCTTTCAACTTAGTTTTAAGTTTAATTGACTCAAATGTCTATTTTAAAATTTACCTAATTTTTAGACGTTTGTTACAATTTCAACATATTCATAACTAAACTGTATCATAACTTGTAATCATTACTACCAAATCTTTTAAAAATATCATTTAAATACTGTGCATATATATTATATTTTTATTACGTTTTATTATGTTTCTTTCACGTCAATCTAGTACAACTTGTCCAACTTCTTAAACGTTCCTTACTAAGCATTTAAAATGTTTTTCAAAAAGGTTGACATTAGCTTCTTTCTGTGAACGTTTGCAATAAAGAACCTTCTGTTAGCTGTTGATTACTTACACTCTACAGTAGATGTGGTATAGTAATTAGAGAAAATTCTTTATTTATCAAATTATAGTATTATGGCAACTATTATTTGTATGCTTCAGTATCAATACAGGCACTGAGCGACCTACCACCTGATGGAACATGATGGTAAAGCTATGATAGAGGAAGAAACCCCTTCATTGAACCCAATCAAAGATTGAATTTATGTTAGTTAAACATGACATTATTTTTGAACTTGTGCTACAGTGTTATAAAAAACACTCTTTCATTTTATTTAACCGTGTCTTAGTACCTATTTGGTCTATCACTTACATTATTTACACTATTTAAATAAGTCAGGGGAAGATAGAGTTTAAAGGAAATCTATCTGCATTTGTGTGAAGGGAAAGTGGAAAACCATTTAAGAAAATCCACCCTTGGAACAAAACAATTGACAAGGATCTGACCCCTGATATCTTAGTCACTGACAATCTCATCCAACACGAGAGTGATCCGTTAGACCATGTCATCATTGTTGTAGTTAATTTCTTTTGAGAGTTATTTTAAGGTTCACAGTCTGGAATGATTAAACATTATCATTAATTCTATCTTTCAATACATCCAGGGCACTTGACAATTTTTATTTGCTGGTTTTATAAGTTTCTTAAATGTGGTTTTAACAAATTTTGTCTACTCTGCTAACAGCCATTTGTCAAGACTACATGTAATCAAATCTATAATTGCACTGGTGCATGCAGGAAAGGGACCAAATCAAAATTAGCTTTATTTTTGGTGGCGTTAGATTGATTGGTGACTTAAGGAATAAATGCTTTCTATTCCTTAATGTAAGTATCCATTGTGAAATATGTAAAAATTGTACATAAGCACACAAAGTTATAGACTTTGTACCTTTCATTACCACACTATTCTATAACTGATTGGCCTGGCCAACAACTACCACCCTAAATAAAAGTAAAAATAAAGTGAATGTTTGTAGTGAATACAATTTTTCATTTAACATTTTATCAATACATAAAATTCTTATAGATCTTTACAAGTTCATACAGTGTTTCATACTATTTTTTTAATTGATGCAGAAACAAATTAAAAAAAAAGTAAGAATTGAACCACAGGGTCAGGAAATAAAATAATTTAGATTCGCTAAATAAATCATTACTATAATCCATAAAAATCTTTAAAATAAATGCTATGACACAATCACACAAACTTTCTCGTATTGTGTATTAAAGCTTGGAACAAAATTTTCAAAAATAGGATTTCTGTAAACTATCCTTAAGTATGTTTTCCTCAGGAAAATAAACACATAATCACAACACTATATATACATTTTTAAAATTAAATCGTTCAAATATTTTTAACAAATTTCAAATTAAAAAAAATATTAGTTATTTGTAAAATATTGTCAAACTATTTTTAATTCGTAGAAATAAATAAATATTCCTATTTATAATTAAAAGTAATTCCTATTTGTACTAAGTCTTCAAGGCAATTTTAAAAAATTTAAAATTGTTTAAAATCCGTCAAAGTGAACTAACTACCTTTAAATTCATTCATGTAGAAATAAATAAGTATTTATTATTTTATATCATCTAAAAAAAGTCCCCAATACCAATTTTCAACAAAATTATTGTAGATATTTTCAAATAATTTCAAAATTTTCAAAAATCGACTATCACTAAAATACTATAAAATATTTTTGAAGAACAACCAACATATAAAATTATGTATATTGTAAAAAACTTACTAGATTCCCATTTTGGACCAAATCGTTGGAACCATTTTTAAACTAATTGAAAATAATAATTAGCAAACTACCTTTAAATGAAATTTCTCCTCAAAAACAAGTACAAAGTTGGGGAAGTCAAATGCCTCCAAGATATCTACTTTAAACAAAACTGCTAAAACCATTTTCGAAATTTGAGTTTAAAAAAATCAACCATCAGTAAACTACCGTTAAAAAAATTAAACTCAAAAACCAAGTAAACAGTATAATGCTATTTGAGAGGTCAAAAGCACACTAGATATCCATTTTAAACAAAATTGTTTTTAAAGCCATTTTTGAAATTTTTTGAATCAAACAAAAATTACATCATTAAACTACCCTTAATTTAGGGGTTAAGGGGAATGGACCATTGTAAAATATGGTAACTCGCACGAATGGCTTAATTTTTGGAAATATGCTAGATGAGGGTTTA
>CABFOV010004094.1:0-41408 GCA_902141375.1 Timema poppense
GACCTCCTCATACTTAATTTCTTGAACCAATTGTGCTTCAATGGTTAGTAATGCAAGTGCATTTAGTCTGTCTTGTTTCATAGTTGCACGCAAATAACTTTTCACTCTTTTCAGAGTGGAAAATGATCTTTCTCCAGAACAATTCGTTTGCGCCCCTCAAAATTTGCTGCCCTAGGCCCGGACCTCACGGGCCTAAGCCTAAATCCGCTACTGATGGCTTACCACTATCCACGCATGCGGGTACATTTATTCTAAATTATGTATTTTCATCTCTACCCAATCAGTGTAAATATGTAGGTAGCCTGATGGGTAGTGAGACGCTATGCACAAAAAAAAAAGTTTCTGGGCAATACAAATTTTATAATCTTGCTTTAGAACCAAACCAAATAATATTCTTGATCATAAATATGTAATATCTAATAATATCGATATAATAAGCTTACTTTTGGTAGGCCCTACTGTAATTTATAGTCGTGCCTACAGCTTTGAACAAAATTTCCAAGATTTCAGATTGCATTTGGTTGTCAATGACGGGGAGGATCCGGGGATCGAATCTTTTTCGAGGACTGATTTCACTTATGTAATTTTCATTGTGAGGTTTTCCTCATTTCTCCTAGATAATGGGCTGCACTTTATCTAATTCACTATCCGCATCCCTTACTGTTTATAGCCCTTTGTTGCCGAGTCACTAAATTTACTATATCCCCCCTTTTGCTTTCTCATATCAAGAAAAACTATTATAATCATGAACAACATCTATCTCGACATTAGGATGTGGGCCTATCTTTACGTTTTATGTGAACCCAAATCCAAAAAAGTGGATTTTACAATTCGGTCTGCCCCATGTCTGTTTGTCGATATGTCCCTGGTCACGGATCCTAAACGGTTGGATAGATTTTGTTTAAACTTGATATTTGAATTTTATAGAACTATACATTGGTACATTTATTTTTACCTTAGTGCTATCCCTCAAATTAAAAGTACCTACAGTAGCCCCATGGCTTCTTTGGTGCTGAGTGACAGCTCACAGCCGACAGCTGATGGCTTTGAAAAGTTACCAGACCAAATTATGTATCCCTACGCTGAACCATATGATATGCAAAAACATGTGTTTATCAGCTATCACTTCTGACAGTCAAAATTTAGGTATATACCTAAATTTTGAGTTTCAGAAGTCAGCTGTGAACTGTCAAGTCAGCACCAAAGAAGCCATGGGGCTGTCGTTTTCTGATGAGTGATTATTTTGAATTCCATTTTGTCCGAAAATGTCTAAATTTATATCTAGGAAACGTTTGACCTGTCAAATAACAGTGAATACTAGTTAAAGGGCGGTTTACAAATAAGTCATCTTCGAAAATTCGAAATATTTCAAAACTAGCTCTAAGGATTTTGTTTGAAATTGATATCTGGATTATTTAAAATGACAAATAAATCTCTAGGGCATACTTTTTTTTTCGTGGAAAATTAATTTAAGGGTAGATTACTGATGGCTGATTTTTTAAATTAAAATATTTTAAGAATTGCTGTAAATATTTGGTTCAGAATCTTTATCTGTTAAGTTTTTATATTACAAATAATTTTGCATAGGCTATTTATTTTTATTTAAAAAATTATTCGCTCATGAATAATTTTTGAAAATTTTTAAATGTTTGGAAATAGCTTTAACGATTTCGTTTGGCATTTTCAGGGCTTTTAAATAAGAGATAGAATTTTTTGTTGATTTTTATAAATTGAATTAATTTAAGAGTATAGGTCTATTGAAGAAAATTAGAAATAAAAAAAATTTCGTTCAAAATGGGCACCTGAAAATCGTTTTCAATGATCAATAAAAATAGCCTATATATTTAATTTTACAATTAAAAATAGCTAATTTGAGGGCTGTCTACACATAATTTTCGAACTTTGATTTTTTTAAATGGCCTAACGATTTGCTTAGGGTTTATATATTAAAATGGTTTATTGTGATTAACAATATGTATTGTTTATCTCTCTGAGGAGAACTTACTTAAGGGTAGTTTAAACCTATTTTTGAAAATTTTGTTTCAAGCTATAATGCACTACCTATATGATACAGTTCTTACGATTGTATCATATTATCTATTTATTAGTACAAGTATGTTCAACAAGAAGCATTTTCAATCACTTAATTTAAGAAATTGGAATTAGAAGGGAAACAAATAGATATTATAAGGTTAACTTAAAGTGAATGTAACCGCACTAGCGGGGAGAAAAGATCGGTAAACCATTGTGGTAGATTTCATGGATAAACCACACCCATTGCACTCAGCCAAGATTCAAACCGTGAACCTCCTCGCCACCGAGAATATATTCGATTGTGCGGTTGGCGCCTTAGTCCAATTATCTTAATTAAATCGTTAAAATTACGTTTGTTGAACATGTGATTAATTTTGGAGGGAAGTTTGCATTTTAATCACACTACTGTACTGTTGCTGAGGAATATGTAATTTTAATAAAATGTATCTTCATTTACTTAAAGAGAGAAAATGGAATACTATTCAGGAAAAATAAAATTCTCTCAGAGTACCCGGCAGAGATTCGAACCCCTTAATCCCCCGTCACCATCAAACCAGACTAAATTAACTTGACAATTGTTCCGCGTGATCACCATTGCGGTGTCATGAACATAATAACAAAATGGACATCAAGCTATTTGAAAACCTCTACTTTAAACTTTGTTTAAAACATCATTTTACTTGTGCCATTATTAAATTTTTCCCAATATCGTGAACGTTCCGTTCACTCCCAAACCAACTAGTTCGGTAAGCTTAGGGTATACAGAAACTCAAGCCCTCTCAAGCAATTTATTTCCTTGCCCCCCAGTAGTGGTCATGGTGTATAATGTCATGAATTCTCCTAATTGGCTCACAGAACAGATTGGATCCCATTGTAAGATTTTCTCGACTCTGTCGGCCGTTGGTTCATGCCCGGATTACAGTCATTATTACTTGCGAGCGCGGTCCTTTCTCCCTTGGATCTCTCTGAAACTCTTGAATGAATGGAGCCGTTACAGTCTGCTTTTGGGGAAGAGATCTTTGTATTGATTTGATTGGAACGATGTGGTCCCGCTTCTGCCGACCTCCACCCCCTTTCCTCAATTTTTATTTCACTCCACTATCTCTATTTATATACCTTTTGTTCACTTTATGTATTGGTACCTTTATCTTTTATCTTCCCAACAATTTTTTTTGTCTTCCCTTTGCTACGTATTTCCCCCCCCCTTTCCTTATTTATTTCTATATTTCTCTACTCTCTTCTTTTTCACACACTTCTTTTTACATCTCTCTTTTAGTACTTTATTCCTTGGAAGGGTGTATGGCATCATTAGGCGTTGTGAATTATTTTCTCAAACGAGCCACGAGTTATTGGGACATTTTCTCAAGACCTCTAGAAAGTTTCCGATAAACTAAATTGTCATTTATTTCCTACATAAGGTCACGTCTCACTGAGTTTTATTTCCTTTTTTTACCCTCATATTTTCCCCCTGTAACGAAACTGGCTATAACAGATAACCGATATCGTAAAAAAAAAAGATGATTCGGTGAAGGTAGTTTTTTTTAGCATCGTCTCTTACTACCCATTGCCTGTATTATATATACGCCTGTGTATTAATTACGCTAGGGGGTAAGGTTGAGGAATGTTGAATTTAGAGCAAGCATACCCGCATTTATTTGGAGAAAGGGGGAAACCATTTAGGGTATTTCACTCTCAATACACCCGACCGTGATTGAAACATGATCTCCCCGTCATCGGCAGTCTAGTCTTTCATAACTATTCACTCAAATTGTTGAAAAAATATTTATCTTATAAATCAGCTGAAAATTGTGCATCAATTTTAAAGTTACACACGCAAAAATAGATAAATAAACCGATAGAATATTATAACTACCCGACACACATGTTACATTTCTCACTACAGCAATCGTAGGGGATTTCATTTTTAAAATTATTATTATCAACTTAAAGGGGGGGGGGGGAGCTGTCTAGGTAGCCGAGAAATTGCCGTGTAGATGTTATGTATGCTCTAACGAATTATTTAATTCTACAATGTGTTATTTAAAAATACAGTTCACGCCAAAATAGAGTCTAAGGATTTCAACAGGATTATTTTTTCTTAACAACCCTGTATTTTTATTTTATTTTAGAACAAACTGTGTGAAAATGTAACATTAGCTCTTTTTAGAAGAATATTTAAGCTTATTTGTGGAGTTATGAGATTAATCTTGATCAAAAAGGGATACAAATTTAGCCTTATAGCAAATACATTTAAATAGGCTCACAGCAGAAAATTTTTATGAAGTATTTTATAACTAGCAGAGATATTTCCTCTTTACTTGAGATAGTAAGATTCTTAGTTTTTGTTTTACTCCTCGTTATTATTGACATGTCAAAGGGTGGTTGTAGGTGAAGGGAGTATAAGCCTAGACGAAATAGAAAAGTAGTTCCAGAAAACGACATAAACTATTGTATGTCGTGTGGTCTAACTGCAATTGATACCTTCTTGCTGATCGAGACGGCCGCGTTAAGCTACAGTCTATATCAGCGGTTCTCTAACTTGTTTTAGATTGTACCCCTCGGCCATGACTACAATTTTAATGTACCCCCAAGAACAAAAATTATTCCAAATTGCTTTAGAAAAATATGACCACATGGTAAATTATTGATCTATTTAATCTAATGGGGGAAAAAAAAATATCTGTAATCAAAATATTTCAGATGTGGCAAAGCTATTTAGAAAGAATCCTGATGTTATAGCCTTAACATTATCTCTTATTAAGAATCGTTATGGTATGTTAAAAAAAACATAATTCTACTGTAAAAAGTCTGTAAAAAGTGTTATACATTTTATTCACAAATTCGTTCAAAAATAAAGAGAAAAAGTAAACCTAAACAAAATATATTTTCAAAACAAAATGTGTAATTGTAATTATGGAGCTGATATATTATGAATCCCAAAGTTTTTCAGTGAGAGGGGTGTGACTGCATGGCTTGAAACAACATTTTTATGTTTGGTTGTCCAGTTTAAACTTTCAAGCGGAGGTCCTACTCAAAATTTAGCCTATTGCGGTACTTATTTTTTAGGTACACCATGTATGAAAAACCACTCTCACAGATATATGTTGTTGGGAAAGGCATCATAAGCTGCTGATGTAGAAGGTGTCAAGTAGAGGGTTGAAAATTCTCATAAATTAGTCTCCAGCCAAGAGCATATAGGAGAAAAATAGGGGTGGAAATAACCACATAATGGTAACTGCCAAGAATCAGGGTTTTCCATAAGTCCCTTTTTATTTTGCCAAATTTCCCTTGAGAGCTGCTCGCGTACCCCTTGGAAGGTGCCCGCGTACCCCAATTTGAGAATAGTTAGTTAACATATGCGAATAATGCAGAAAAACGACGAGGTTGTGATTTTTTGTTTCCACTGCAACTTTGCTGTTTACTTAATAAGTATAACAATTAAAATTCGATTCTGATAAAAAGAAACCTTTTTGACAATTATAATTTTTTTTTCTTATCACTGTGTCTTACTACCCATTCGGTTTATACACTTAAAGTTTCTACTAACAATTTTCATTATGTATAACCTGGACAGGTACTTAGTAGTAAGACGCCATGATTTAAAAAAAAACTTTCACGTAAATACATGTAAGCTGCAACTGTCACTTTTGATAGATAGTATAAAGATAATAGTAATAAAGTAAAATGTTATCAATGCTAACTGCATTTTTTATATAAGAATCTTACTAAATAAATATTTTGTTAAACGTATTTCAGAACTAATATGATAATCGAAAAATAGGCATAAATCATTCAGAATGAACATCACTGTTACGCCTACATTACTTAATTTTTTAAATTTATACCTAATTATTTGAGTGTGTGTTAGCGCACTTAGCTCTGATCTAATAATACGGGGCTACTTGGAAACAAGAAAACTTAATTTATCCAGTGAATTAATTCACACTTCAAATGTAAAAAACACAACGGAACAAAGCTAAAAATAAGATGCTGTAATGTCAGTTCTCCAAGCCAACTCTTAAAAAAACCAAACTAGAATAAAAGGGACTAGACCCGACTATTAGAACTAAAAAGGTCATATAGTAGAAGATCTATGAATAACTACTTAGAAAAGCAAAAGTCTTGAAGAAATTGACACGATAATTTAAAAAACTCTTCAACACACCTGTTAACTAAGAACTATCAAGCTCCGTTATGATAATCCGCATTTATGGACACACAGACAAATGTGTCAACCTCGTTTGGTTTGGATGGCTGGTGACGAGGAAGTTGGATTTTGACCACCATTCTAATATACTGAGAATTTTATCCTAAATAATTTTCCATTCTCCCTCCATGAAAATGCGGATACGATTCCTATAAATGTTACCTTACTCACCCTTACCTTATCTGTTTGATTGTGCAAATAGACTGGATGGGTAGTAAGAAAAGGTGCTCCAGATAAAATATAGGAGATACTGTGCTCAAAGTCGTTGCTAGCCGCACAGGCATTAAAGCGTAAAACTAGTTAAAAAAAATTCATAAAATTATGAGTGATTGGATCATTACATGAATACTGATGCATTTATTAAAAGTAGGTTTAACTATGAAAAGGGAGTAACGTAATTTAACTCCTTAGTCAACCTCACTATTGGGGAGTGGAGGAGGCTACATAATGATGAGATGCATACCCTGTATTCATCACCGGACAAGTTAGGTTGGTAAACTTTTGCAAGTTACGGTGGGTAGGTCATGCAGCGTGAATGGGAGTATCTAGAATCACGTTCAAGGTATTGACTGGCAAACCCACTGGGAAGACCCAGACTCAAATGGGAGGAAAACATTTGGATAGACCTGAGAGAGATGGGGTGTAATGAGATAGACTGAATAGAGTTAGCTCAAGATAGAGATAGGTGGCGTACTTTTGTGAGTGCGGTAATGAACCTTCCGAGTTCCTAATTTCATAAAGTAAGTAAATCAACTTCACTACTTAAAAAATAATAATACAAAGTCCAGTCAGAAACTGGAGACCCGTGCTTACGGGTGCGGGCTAGTATCCTAATACTCAATTCATACAAGTTTAATTAAATGTCAAAGTAAGTTTTCTGTTAGACAACATTTGTGCCCATTACTTTATTATAAATTGTGTCACTAAATCGACCTTTAATTTAAATTTAATAAATAGTCTACAAACAAAAATATCACATTGAATAAAAAAAAGAAATTAAATAAGACAATTGTATATAGTCTGCCACACCCATTTTAAACAAAATAGTTAGTCATTTTAGAAGAAAAACCTCTTTAATAATAATTAGTCGCCAGTAAACTGACTTAAAACGGAGTTCTCTTAAAAAAAAACCAATAATAAAGTGTTATTTTTCATGTCAGACAAATACTCCCTAGATATCCATTTTAACCAATTTTATTGAGTAATTTAAAAAAAAAATGGGTTTTCAAAAAACTGTAGTCAACCCATAATTTGAGGGTTAAAGCTAAAATTTAAAAAAATCTCTTAAGGCATGAACATTTGTCATCTAAATATCAAGTTTAAACAAAATCCAGTAAACGTCATCGGCTGTGGCGCACAGACAGAATTTTAAGACCTATTTCTTTTTTGTTCCAGGACCCAAAGCATCGAGATTCTTCTTAATTTTCACGGTTACAATACTTTCACTATTTGAGAAAGTAAAAAATAAATTATTGACAGTGCGTGACTGTACGAGGGTTAGGGGTACATCTCCGCTAGTATTTTATTTATTTCTTCCAAATAATAGAACTCTTTTAAAACAAATGTGACAAATTATGTATGGCACGTCTCATGTCTGTCAACCTATATTTAGCACGCGTGTCTTTGCTCTCATTTTACAATGGACTCCCATCCCGATCACTGTAATTAATTTTAATTACATGTCATTATTTTTACGAGCTCTCTCTCGTGTAAAAAAATTATAACGTTTTACATTGCTCAACGATCGCATTGTCCTTTGTGCAATTGTGCAAGTGACGTTAAACACCTGGCGTACCAACCTAATTGTTAAAACGGCACCGACTGTTCTAGCTCCTCCCCTTTACCCCCTTTCTTTCTGACACAACGGTATTCTTAAGAGTTCACGAGCAATTTACCTTTTGATGCAATTTTAGATATAACTATTTTTAGTGGCTAACTAACTATAGCTCTCGCCATCACAAAAGGCGTTTATCAAAACTATTTAACCAGGAATTGATTTTATTTTTGATACACAGAGAATGTAATTTTAGTGTAAACCCTTTATCTAAAATTGCCGTGCTAATATTTAATTTTCTTTGAAGCAAATTAATAAAAAAAGGTACTCAAAGAGGAAACATTTGGTCATCCTCCTTCTTCGATGAGTCATTAATTCGCAAAATCGGGGTGACGTCTCCTTTCACAAGGATCGTGTGTTGTGTCTGTTCAAGAGTTTGGATACAAATACTTTCTTCAACTTTAGTCCACTCGCTAGACACGATATTATTTTTTGGCATAAAACTTTCAAACTAACTTAACACTCACCGTTGATTCACCATAAAAATATTTGGTCAAATGTCAAGTGTAGCTGGAATTGACTTAACACTTTATTATTATTAATATTATTTAGCACCGCGTCTCACTACCCGTTCGGGTTATACGCTTCAAGTACTAATTACGCTAATGGATTAGGAGTTGGGAAGGTTGAATTAGAGGAAGTGAACCCGCATTTGCGTGGAGGGAGAGTGGAAAACCATTTAGGAAAAACCACCCCAGTTCACCCGGCCGAGATTCGAACCTTGATCTCCCCGTCCTCAGCAGTCGAGCTCAACACGACTAGCGCGTTAGTCAACTACGCAACCGAGGCGGGTAACACTTTATTAATCTTATTATTTCGAAAAAAAATAATTCAGTATTAGGCTTTATCTGCATTTAACAGGTGGATTCAGTCAATTTCTGAATTGTCATAGATGTTTGTTATGGCTGTCTAGCAATAGCGCTCAACCTCTTACCATTATATATAAACACTCATTTGATTTATCCACCTTATGTCCCTTTGGGCTCAAAGTAGGGTCTTCTAGATATGTTATCTATACCCTTTCTTAGAATCTCTGAAGGAGATGATACTTAGATATTTAAACAAGGTTGAAACTAAATTGTTTTGGTCCGGAACCTTGGCCGAGTCGGTAGGCCTAGTACGGCTACCCATTGAGTCAAAAAGTCCGGTAGTTGTTTCTTGGCACAGTTAAAAATGTATTATTTGTGAAATAAGGATCTGATTCTGCGCTAAATAAGAGTGAACACAGTCAGGGAATATCTGTAAAAATCCCAGAGAATTTAAAATTGTGGCAATATCAGGAGCTTTTGCTATCGATCAGGATGGAAATATTATTTGGGTTTCAAGGGAAGAGTCTTGGTTGCATCCTGATCAAAAACGGTTTTATCAAAGTCTTATCAAAATGTATAAGTACATTTCAAAAGGTTATTTATAAAAAAATTGAGTAGGGGCCTGTCTTGATATTTTTGTACATATTTATAAATCCAGATATGAATTTTAGTCGGAGAGGTTTCTTTTTGGAGGAGGACAATTTCTGAAGTTTTGTGGTTAACCTGTAAATATTGGCCGGGGAATTATGTCCGTTTTAGAGGGGTTTTCTTAGCGTGTAAGTCCTGTGATGATGAAAGTGATTTGATCTAGAAAATGTACGTTGAATGTTGCTAATTGAAAAATTATTAGTGCAACACAATCTCATGAGTAACAGGGAAACAAACACAAATTATCATCTTGTTAATCACAATAATAAACACTTCATAGGGCCTATGTGAATTTAACATACAATTATTAAAGACATTTTTGAAATTTTTTTTGGGTTTTCAAATATCAGTTGAAAACTACCCTCAAATTGTTAGTATTTATAAAGAAAAAAAAATTAAACTACATATTATTGAGCATGAAAAAAAGTTCTCAGATACTCATTTTTGCCTAAATATCGAAAGCCATCAACGAAAAGTTTTCAAATTTTATGAAATGTATTGTAATTAAACTATTGTACTCTTAATTTAATCTATTTTGAAAAAAAACACAACATAAATGATCACGTAAATATTCTTCATATACCCACTTTGAACCCAACCGTTGGAGCTATATGAAAAAATAATATCTGTAATTTTGTTAACTTGGCCTAACCTTAAATAATGTTTTACTTAAAAAAATAATACAAATTTTTATTTGTCATGTCAAACACTTCCTACATAACATTATACATTTCAAACAAAATCATAAACGCCACTTTAGAAATATTTTGAATTAAAAAATCACTCAGTTATAAACTACCCTTAATTTAAGTGTTAGGTCCAAAAGATTTAAAAAAAAGGATCCTGAGGTTTAACCATATTACATCTGGTTAAATATCAAGTTTGAACAAAATCCATCATATCGTTTTGTACCTATGTCTTGAGACAGACATGGGACAGAGAGAATGGTAAAATTCACTTTATGTTTTGTTTTGGGGGCACATAGAACGTAAAGATTCATCATAATCTCGTGGTTGAAGACTTACACCAATAAAATACTTTCTATTTAGATAAGAAAGTAAAAAAAAATACTTTGTGTGGTTATATTCTCATGAAAACTTAGCATTTATGTCATTCTGCAAAGTTTTATTATTGTATTTATAGGTATTTCCGTCGTCTAGAATAACTTTTAATATAATAGTTGCTTTATTCATATTTTCGGATCCATTATAACTTCCACACAATCGTTCTCCATTAGGAAGTCCCGGGGTTATGTGTGGACCGCCTATTTATTCGAGACCGCCCAGCTTTCATCTAGGGTGAGGTGGCGGGGGGAGGGTGGTAGTGAGCTAGCCTTAGAGTAATTACTTTTGCCTCTATAGCAGTATTTTGCTTTTATTATTCACTGTATTGTACCACATCCAATGCACAATACCACTGATGCCCTTCGGCATTAAACGAAGTAAACTGGAGCATTATTGTTAAGTAATTAAATGGGAAGGAAATCTTAAAAATATAAGAAGTAAATTAGTCTAGATAGTTTGTAGGATAGTAACAGCTATTAAATTGCAACCATGATATTTACTTTCATCAGTCTTTCTTTCTCATAAAGAGAAAGTATTGTAATAATAAAATTGTATCCCTCACGATTATTATGAAGCTTGACGTTTAATATGTGTTCATGAACAAAAAACAAAAGAGAGGCATTTACTAAACACACCCAAGATTATGAATCGAAATAATATACATTCTTGCAGAAACATTCCACCAAAGAGCATAAAATAAATAATACACACTAAAAGAAACATTGAGAAAAAAAAGGAACATCTCAATCAACCAAAGAACAGAACAGTTAATTTCATATTTTAAAGCACTATCTATGTGCCCTGGCTAGATCTAAGAAACGATTAGTTTTATAAAAATATATTCCAAACAAAAGATTTTATTTTTAAATTACTACTATTTTATAATGATCAGTTATTTCGTATCTCAAACAATTGCGGAGATATGATTCAAAATTGAAAATCCATACTTATGTAAAGTAGGCTACCTTTAAATTCATTTTCGTGGGAAAACGGGGGCTGTCATTTTGTTTGTAATGTTAAACAATGCTTATATACAAAATGTATTCAAAATTGCTTGAGTGGATTCGAGAATTTTCTTTTTTGACCTTCAGTAAACTACCCTTAATTTTAGTATTAGATATCTAATTCCAAAAAACTCCTCTAAGGGAACCTTATAAAACCCAAAATACCAAGTTTGAGCCCGATCGGTTAAATGGTTTCTGCTCTAGGCCGAGAAACAGACTAACGGCATCGTGAAAACCACTTTCTCGGTTTCAGGGGGTCATGAAACGTCGGCATTTATCAAAATATCGAGTTTGTTTTATCGACGATCACAATACTTCTCTCTCAGAGGGGTCGAGCTAAATAATGTAAAAAGTGGTTCTTACAGTTATTTGTTTGTCCCTGGGACACCCGGAACCGATACATGGACTTTATTCAGACTTTTATTTGGGCCTATATGTGACATAGTAATACTTCGGAGATATTTTTAATTTTGAGTTTATTTATAAAATTTAGGGTATTTTACTAATTTTTAAATTTTTTAAATATGTTAATATTGTTATTTTACTTATGACTGATAAATGATTTTTGAAAATTTGTAATCTTTTAAAATGGCTATTGAAAATTTTTCAAAATTTTCACTTTAAAATGTTTCATATGCTTATACATTTTTCCCCCTAGGAAAACTTACTAATGGATAGTTTACTGATAGTAGATTTTTTTAAATTTGTCATAAACTATAATCTCTAGGCCTACTAGCTACAAAACAAAATGTCGGTCTACGCTTACATGTTCATAGGCACTACCCTGCCTAATGTTTTAATTCGCCTAGTCCATTTGGTCTTTTCTTTCACGCTCTTCAACTAAAATTTGAGCACCCATAATTTTTCTGCGTAATTTAGACCCACCTAAACTGTGTGATGAGACCGGCTTACAGTTAAACAATCTGTAAAACTTGAACATAGAGACTGTCATAGCAGTTGCACTACGGATGAATGAGTCGTAATACCAAAAACTACCATGATTCCATCAGCACTGCCCTTCCATTTTAAACGTGTGCAATTTACTATCAAGGTTTTCCATACAATGACCATCAAAACAACACAGTGCAAGTACGAACCCTGAAGATGGCAGGCGTTGATCTCCGCGGCAAGTTTTTATCACATGTCTAACGATACGTGGTGTGTTCCCATAATAGTTCTAACAGTAAACTGTAAATGCTTGCTTCTGATGATAAACCACTAACGTAAATTACATAGAGGCTCTGACTTAAATTTGGTTACTAATTTATTCCCTTCATTTAATACAACTATTCTATTTGTCTAATCTTAAAACAGAAATAATTATCCTAAATTGATATCTTTTTAATTTTGAAGATACATCTTTTAAATTTTTTTATCATGGTAATTTCTACCTAAAAATTTGTGTTATTTCTTTTCTGCGCTGGAAATTAAAACTCGTGAACTTCGTTTTTGTTTTTCTTGAGACGATTGTTTCATACTATTTATTTTTTAGTGGGTATTGTTGGGTTATACTGTCTCTACATATTAGGGATGAAGAGGATAGCTTTAGACAAAGTGCGCCCAATGAGTGTGTAGAGGGGAAGAAAAAATATCAGTGTAAAATCATGTATTTGCTCCACTCCATCTACCAATCCGTGCTTTCTGCATATTTCCTCTAGTGGTTTAGATATAGGGTATGTAGAGTAAAAGAAGGATTTTAGGGGTTTACCCGCATTTAGCAGGAAAAAAAACCCCTCAAAACACATCGTTGGAATTTGATTCCTGACCTTCCCTTCTTCCGCGAACCAGGCTTTATGAAACTCACGTCTTTGCGTTGAGCCAGTGGTTCCCAAACCCCTTGGGGGCTCGCGAAACTCACCAAGGGGCTGACTAAAATATTTCTTTAATGGCGGATTTTTGCAGCACTTTGTGAAGAGAGTGGAAGCATTTACAACTGTGTATTGTCTCACACTGAATTCGGGTAGAGAGAGAGCTCTTACAAGATTGTTTGAACTTAAACATGAAGCTTTCATTTTTCTTACGAACCATCAATTTCACAAAGCAGAGTGCATGCAAGATCAAGTGTGGCTCCTGGCTTAGATCTATTTGGCAGACATTTTCTCAAAAAATGGACAGTTTAAACTTTTCTCTTTAGGGGTCAAATATTAAGATTTTTATTGTTCAAGAACAAATCGAGTCGTTCTTAAAACAAATCTAAGTTTTGGGAAACGTGTTTAATTAGCAATCAAACGGAGTGCTTTGACACCCTTCATGAGTTCATGGTAGAAAATCAGCTTTATTTGTAAGAAAATGTAAAGAACTTGGTTATAGCACTTTTGGAGGAACTTGGAAAAACCTTCAGAGAATATTTCCCAGCCATGTCCAATAAAAACAATAATTGTATTCGCAATTCTCTGGAAGAGAGAGCAGTTTTAGAATCCTCCACATTAGGCGTGAGTGAAAAAGAGCTCCTCGAAATTTACATTGATTTTGAATTAAATAAAAGCAATAAATCTTTGTCATTAATTATTTTCTGGATAAGTTTAAAGGAGGAGCTCTTCATTGTTAGAGAATAAAGCTATTACAGCTTTGTCACCATTTTCTTCTACTTATTTGAGCGAGAGTTTTTTTCTTCATATGCATATTTAAAAAATAAATACAGAAAAAGGCTCAATGCTGAAAGTGACTTGAGATAATTATTGTTTGTGGTTCCTGACTTTAAAGCTCTGTGCCATCTAAAATAAGAACATCCTTCTCACTAAGTCACGTGAAGAGGTGAGTAGCTGTTAAAACTTGCTAACAATTTTGAATCTTAAATCGGCATGGAATTTTGTGGTTAAAGGAGGGTATTTCAGTTATGTCAATGCAGCAATTTCCAGTACAACTTTAAAAAACATATGAAATGTGATAAAATTGTGACAGTAAAGATAAGAAAATGTTACTACAATACTTTGCTTATTTAATTTTAGCTTTAATTTTAAAACAATGTATAATTAGGCCTATTTGAATTTGTACTTAAGTAGTTTCAATATCATTCCATTAAGGTTGGTGGGGTATCCGAAAATACCTACTGAGCTTTTGTAGGTTAATTTAAAGGTATTAAACATTTTGATTACAATTAATAACTTAACTAGAGGGTTCTTGCAGCTCAGATGTTTGTGAAAAGGGTTCGCGAGTCGAGAAAGTTAGGGAACCGCTGCGCTGGGCGATCGTCAGCAATTAATTGCGTTTGGGATCAACCGACAATCCAATTTTAATTGTAAGCGCCATATTTGACAGCTATAAAAGCTACCGTGTCTAATTTCACGTATCCATACGTCAATTCATGTGAGCTACAACCTATAACTTCTGATAAATACACGCAATGCCTATGGAATAACACACACACGCAAAAAATCAATACTGGTTGCAAAAAAAAGTTTGTATTTACTAAAAGATTCTTTCTATTAAAATTGGATTGTAAACAAGTTGTCCCTTTCACGGAGAGTGGTAATGAAGGAGAGAGTGAAATTTGCCTAGTGCATCACATTTAGGCTACTTACAAATGCAAGCCGTGTCAGTATGTGTATGTGTTGGGGAGCATGACATCATATGACGAATATATCTTTCAAGTCATCATCAAAGTATCTTTATCCTGCACAAGTGGTATATCTTCCATGGCCTCGGTGGAGGATGACGTCGGTCCAGGGGGGATTTGTTGCTTGTGGTTAGCGAGACTCGGGGCGGAACAACACTGTCGTATTTATTTTACAAAAGGGGGGGAATATAGTTTCACAAAATAAATTTTTAAATATTTGATCATATATTTGATCAATTTTATTAATTTTATTATTTTCACCGTTTCTCACTACGCCATCGGGGTGAACGCATATTTATTAATATCACTAAAAAGGTAGGGATGAGAAAAGTAGCCTACCATTTTAGAGTCATTATACCCGTATTTTTATGGACGGAAAATGGGAAACCCTATTGGAAAATAAACCCTCAGTTCACTATGCCGGGATTTGAGTACAGATCTCGTCACCGGGGAACTAGAATAAATGAACTTGACCTTTAGACCACACACACACACACAGAGTTTTTTTAAAAATAAAATGTGTTCTATTAGTTACATAAAATAACATCACATTTTTCTCATTTTTGGTATAATATATGATTGTGATTACGAAACTTGATACAAATCATGTAAAAAAAATTTACAAATGGATCTAAAAAAAAACACCACCCAAGTTACTTTATTAATTTAAAGGAAAAACAAACTTAGGCTCTAACCTAAGTGGGTAGTTTGTTTGGATTTTGTTTATACTGTACAGTTACATTTTTAATCGCGTCGCATGTCCAGCTTAATCTAACTTACAGATCTTGTCATTTTCTTTGATACAAATCCTAGCTTATGTTCTATAATGTAAATGTTTTATAAAAGAGTTGTAAAATAATATAATTTTATCAAAGACCCTTAATGTAGCGTCTAAATTACACCGTATTTCATTTATCAAAAACTTTTATCAAAGAAATGACAGTGACTCCTTCAAAGTTTAATCAATATTTTGTCTTGTATCGTCCTTTATTTTAGAAACGATGTATAGCTGGATCGTTATATGAAGAACCTTTTAAAATAAATTAAAAATATAAACATACTAACAAAAGGTCACAATATTATTGATTACAACTATACAAATTGACACCATCTGTATAACGTAACAGATGCATACCACGGGGCATGAGTTATCATTATTAACGCAAGTAGGATCAGTAATTTTTTTGGTTAACCTTTTCACACTTAGTGTATATCTCCTATACATCACATAAATAATACATTAATTATTTAAAAATCGCTATTATTTTGAGTTGGAATATGAATTTCAGGCCAATACACTGACACCTGGAAAGAGTAGTAAAAATCACAATCTAAAATTACAATAAAACAAGATAGGCTAGCTCGTTGAAATTGAACTTCGACTCATTACACTTTCCATAATATCCATATCCATATACATACACACACACACACACACACACACATATGCTATGACCCGCGGCGCGTGGGATTTTTGACAGTTGGATACATCCCATTAACGATTGCAGTTTGAGTAGTTACTAAACAACATTTAGGTGTAGGCTAACACTGGAATTATGTTGTATCTGGAATAATCAGTGAAAACTGAGGTAGTTTTGCAAACAGACTTTATAATAACTGGGATTATTAATTGTAAATTCGGGACATTCATTTACAATCTTAAATCTTAATTTTATATGTATAGAGCAAAACAGCGAAGTGAAGAATTAAGAATTTTGAATCTAACATATCTCTTACTAACCCACCCCCTCTTCCAGAAATATTGGGTTATATAATCCTTGAATTTATTTCGCTATCAAGCATAAATCATCCGTTTTAAGACATAAGTCACATGACTTCAAAATTATTTTAAAATCATTTCATAATTATATTTAAGAATAATTGGAACAGTAGGAATTCCTTTTGGAAAACCTAGAAAAGACAGGGAAATTTGTAGTAACCTTCCTTCTCCATGAACACTATAAAAGCAAATAATATGTTATTCTATAAACGCTACTGTTTTTTATTTTCAGCAAAGCTAAGATTTGGCAAGTTTACCGAAGCAAATATCATTTATCAAACTAACTTATTTAATTTTTTCTGTTTTAGTTTTCTAAAGTTGCGTGCGTTTTTACTTGTTTGTCAAGCATTACATCTGCAGTCATTACTCATATTCATTCTCTCATTACTTTAGAATTTAGAAACTGTACCCATGATAAATTTAAGATTGCCATTAAAATTATTATTTTGTTTTACAAATATCTTCAACTCTTAAAATGACATGATGTACAATCTGTCAGCACGCGAAATCGTTAAGCAAAATGAGGTCATTTTTAAAGCTTGATGACAAAGAAGCTTTTTTGATATATAATTTGACTTTTACTTTTTGTTGGCTTTTTCATAACGTTATTTCTTATTAGCACTTTTGTAAAGTTTACGATTGTAAATTAAGGTTCATATATTGAATTAAAATAGCTCGTCACACCCTGAATAGTGAGTAAAAAAATGTATTTCTAAAATAAATGCAATTTGAATCATATCACGGGCTTCTGGATTATTCACAAGACAAAACCGAAACATATTATATAAATCCGCATCGGTATACACGCGGACAAAGTCTTCAAGTTCGTCTAGATATGTTTTCCGGTGACTGTGAGGTCAAAGTTCAAATCCTAGCCTAGTGTGCTGAGTCTTGTTTCTCTCTAAATAGCTTTACACTTTCCCTTCGAGCAGTTAAAATTCCATATTCCTAAAACCTATCCCCTTAAAGTAATTAAATGCGTGAAGCCCGTATGGATAGAAAGACGTGCAAAAAACAACACAGATTAAACAAATCCTAAAACTTGGAAATTAAACATTTACACTTTTTTTTAAAATGTTTTGAGACTATGCCTATGCCACTTGGTCATGATAGTTTGGTTTCAACACACAAACCTTGCTTTTGTTTAATTTTGACTACAAGTTAGATTTTACAACAATACGGAAACATATTGAACTTTATAAAAATAAACGTTACTTAATGATTTTTTAGTCTTTATTATTTAAGAGTACAGTAATTAAAAGAAGCATACCATTAACACATCCATTAGGGCCTACTTACTTGGTCTATGGCATTGGAACTTGAAGGTTTCCCGCACTTCCAAAAGTAGGCTCCATTAGCTATTAAAACTTTATAAGATACATTTTGTCTACCGGCTACAAGGTTTTTTTTTTACATTAGAACGCAGTAAAAATACCAAGAATGTTCAGCGAAAAAATTGTAAAGTGATCTTTAGTAATTTTCAGTAAATAATTAACACTTATCTCTCTTATAAGTATTAAGTAACCTTTTTTCCTTTCTTAAAATAAATGTTTCTTTATTAGCTTCAATTATATAAATTAAAAAATGGCTACCCAGGTATGTCAAACTTGCGGCCCGCGTGACACATGTGGCTCGATCAATGATACTTGCAACCCGTGGACCTTTTGATAAACCAACATACAATGCGGCCCAATTCATATTTTTATAAACTTTGTAGAGATACACCATTTGAAATTATGACATTTGGGAACTGGGCATTGGTTATTGGTTGGGCTTTGATTGGCAAGGTTGCTGCACCAAAGTTTTTCACTTTACTCACCCAAGATCGATTAAAAAAAATTGTTAATTTTGCTTACATTCTAATTCAAATTTATTTCGGAAAACAAAAAGTAAATATTAACATTTCATTAAAACATATTTTTAAAACATATTTTTATAAGGTAGTAAGGATTTTAAAATTGAGCTATTTTGACTTAAGAAGGTTATATTTTTTAAATCTGGCCTCCTAAGTTTTTCTTGATTTTAAATGTGGCCCTATGATCAAACAAGCTTGACATGTCTGGTTTCACAATTACTAAATATGTATCTACACGGTGCCCCAATGGAATGTGGCGGTTTTTATAAAGTGTTACTGTGGACAACCCATTTTAAGTTAAAAGAAACTCCTGCAGTTGAAAAACAACTGCACAATGTAGCTTATAAAGCTGTTCCTCATAATTATTTGAAGATCACAATTTAAATGACATCCATGACAACATATTAATTACTGCAATCCAAACCTGTCCCGTGGTTTAGCGGTCAGTGCACCTGGTCACTAAACTAAGGGTTCTGGATTCGATTACCGGCTGGTTCCATGGGTATGTTCCACCAGGGTTTGGCTGGTTAGGCTTAAGTTGGGTTTAATATCATAACTGATTCCACACTTTCATAATCACTATTATCATATGTTATTGAAGGTATTTGTGGACAGCCTCCATTGGTGCACTTTGGGCAATGTTTTGTGACGCTAGAGCGTCTATACACACAGGCGGCCTAACTATATATTATGTCTCTCCTGGTCAAAGATACCATACCCGAAAAAAAAGAGGCTATCTAGACTTGTAACTGTTCAAATCTTGTCGTAAATCCTCGAATTTTTTCATTGATTCGTTGTTTCACCTCCGTAAAGGAAATAGTCGGAAGTTGTTAGATCAGGTGATATAGGAGGCCAGGCAAAAGGCACCGATACATTGTCTCAAATTGGAATTTGGCAGGAAATTCATCGACATGTGGGGTGAAAATCCTAATATCCTGAACAAATAGCATACATCCAAGACTAGGCATATGTCCACCTCCCCGAGTAATGTCAACGAACAGAATTTCCTATAGTGAATGCAACGACCAACAAGAATGGAGGAAAAAATAATTGATTTAGCAATTGCACTGTTGGACTTCTTCTAGATTATTCAACTTAAAGTGTTTTGTTTTCAATCGACCTGATTTCTCCCCTATACATTAAAATGTCACATTCCAATTGTTCATCTTTTCGCTCACTCGTATCAAACGCGTTTTATTTTAAGGGTCATATTAAAATTTAAAAAAATCGAGGTGGACCACCCTTCAGAAAATTCAATACTTTCATCATCTCATCTTAAGTTGAAAAATCTCAATTTTCAGATAGCAAAAATAAAATCAAGGTTTTTTTTAACCACTAAGACTTACTCTTTTTTAAATTAGATTTTGAAACTTCTTATTTTTGAAGCAAGGTCTTGAAGTCATTTTCATAATTGATGACAAATGTGTTCCTGTAAGCAGTGATTTCTCGGGGGGTTTGTTCCTTTTCAAATAAAAAAACAACTGTTTACACAGTTGTTAAGTGATGCCAAACACCTAATATATTTGGTTTGCAGTTTTAAAATGAATCTATTTCTTCTGAGTAAAAGAATAGAAGTTCTGTACATTGACCTCCCTTGCTAGATTTCCCTTAATATCGTCCATTTTTCCAAATATCACATTCCCAAATGTGTTTTATACACCGTTCATAAAATAAATCTGGTCACATTGTATGTTAGCTTATAAAAATGTTTGCGGGCCGCACAAAACCATCCATCGGGTCACTTGTGGTCCACGGGCCCGTGAGTTTGACTTGTTTGTTGTAGATGCAAAATATGGGTAAGCTATGTCTACAAAAAGCGTCTAACGATATCGTGGGGCATTCACCGCTGTAAAAGCACAACTCGCCCATGCGCCTCTCGTTTGTATCAGTCTTCATATCATCCATGCTCTAGTTTGATCAGATCAATGCTTTTAAAGTTGATACTGCAACGGACGCAGAGACTGTAATAATGGCGCAAAACTAACATTTCTGCTCCTATTATTATAAATATAATAATTGTATTCATAATTAAATGTTGACAATTATAGAGTTTTGGTTATGGTTAGTAAGATTAAATAAGCACCCACGTTGGTGTCACCCCCTCTTTTGTTTGGATTGTGGGTGACATGAGGGTTGTAATTTGAATCCGGAGTCCGTCTATACCGAGATTGATTTTTCCTGACCTTTTATTCTGAGAAAATGTAGTTACGTTTCTCTAGAAATATATAAAAAAGTGTATCTATAAAAATTACGTTCAATTAAATCTGACCCGCTTCGGTGGCCGCATGGTCTAAGATGCTACTCTTGCAATATACTAGACTGCTGGTGTTGGGGAGGTCGTGGTTCGTTCTCGGTTGGATGTACTGAGGGTGTTTTTTTGCCTAATTGGTTACCCCCTCTCTCTCGCCATGCAAATGCGGGGTACACTTCATCTAAATTCAAACTTCCTTATTACTAACCCATTAGTGTAATTTTAGTACGAAACCGTATAGCCCGAATGTGTAGTAAGACTCGATACAAAAAAATTCTTTAAACCTATACTTAACTGGGAGCAAACTAAGAAGATTCCCTTAACTACTTCATATTTACTTTGTCAATATTTCGTCATAATCTACCCAGCTTTGTTTCCTGAGTAATGAACACATTCGCAAACATTAAAAAAAAAATACTTTAACATTAGAATACCTATGTGGGCTACTCTTATTTTTTTGTTTTGTTTAAACCGTAAATAAGACAGGATTGGTTTTTTTGTCAAATTTCGTGGGAAGGGGCATTGAATCCCCCCCAACACCCCCCCCTGGCTTCGGTCTTGGGTAACGGGGTGATTATTTATAACAATTAAGTATTTTGCTACGCGACCCACCAGCTGTTAAATATGATGTAGTTGCAGATCTTAATTAAGTTAGCGTTCTCTCTCTTTTAATCGCAAAGCTCGGTAAACTTACACTTAATTTATCTCGCGATTTACAGCCTTTAGGTTTGCGATGCTACCGCGACGCAGCACGTATGGGTCGTCCCACTGCTACAGACGTACGGAAATAAGAGGGTTAAAGGCGATATGTTCTTTCGGCGTAAAAGGGGGCTCGAGTATTCAATATATTCAATTTGTGCTCGTCATATATAACCCTATTTTTAGATTTTTCCTCGAGTGATATAAAAAAAAGTGACTAGGGGTGACAACTGTCGTTCTCACAAGACTTTTGAGCTGGACTGAGGGAAGGATTTCGATCAAACTTGAAACACACAAATAGTTTCTCAATCAGGGTACTTAAATTATTGGGTTTAATATCGTTCTTGCACTTTATCTTAGGGCCAAGGACGTCTATAAACGTTTATTGGCACCTTTGTTCCTAGACCATTAATTTAATTACTTTAGTTTCATTTATCATAGCTAGCATACCTCTAATAAGTGTGTCATACATTAGTAATTAAAGTCCGTCGCCTTAACTCAATCGGTAGCTTGTATAGCTACTGGTATAAGGGTACCAGGGTTGATTTCAGGCATGGCCAAAAATATATATCGTTGGTGAAATGTGTATTTCCCCTTTCACAGTGATGAATTAACCGTTAGGGAAAAGATCTAGTGTCTGTTATAGATTTAAGTTAGTTCATAAGTCGTGTGCTGATATAATCAGGCGATACAAAAAGTGTACGTTAAATACCTCAAATAGATTCTTTACTTTCTCTCGACACCTCGGAGATAATGTATTGTGATCGTCAGAAAAATAAAACTCGAGATTTTGATAAAATGTTAACGTTTCATGACCCCCTGAAACAAAAAAAGTTGTTTTCCCGATGCCGTCTGTCTGTCTCTCCGTCCGTCTCTCTGTCTGTACCTCGGACTAGAACTGAAACTATTTGGCCGATTGAGCAAAACCTTGATATCTGGGCTTTTCATAAGATCCCCTCAAGGGTTTTTTAGAATGAAATATCCAACCCTAAGTTTAAGGCTAGTTTACTGAAGGGTAAAAAGAGAAAAAGTCCATTAACTAGAAACTCGCTCCTAACGATTTTGATTAAATTTTATATCTAAACGTTGTTTATTATGCTAAATAAGATGGCAATTCTCATTTTCTCATGAAAATGACTTTGAGGGTACTTTACATATATACATTTTCCAATTTTGATAATTTCTCAACTATTTGAGATACGAAATAATGTATCATTGTAAAGTTTCAGTACTATTACAGATAAACAGCAGTGAGGCTACAATAAAAGTGGTATGATAGACCATAATTTAATTGGAAGCTCGCAATGGTCCTTCCGTGTTTTTTTTTGTTTTTTTGTAGAGTGGAAAGTATTATGGGGAATAAAGGAAGGGGGTTACACAAAATACGAATGGAATAAATCAAAATCATTGGTGATCTTAGAAATATTACTCAATCATTGAATTAAATATGTTAAAAAATAATTGTAATTCGAATTATAATTATTATAATAATGGTAAATTTTACGATTGCAGATGTGTTTTTTTTCTTGGGCTGTGGCCTGCCAATAAGTTTGATCTTTGCAAATATTATTATTATTATCATCACTGAATACAGATTTATTCTACACGCCATTATTGTTAGTAAATAGTAATGTAAACTATGTAATTTTCCACCAACCCATCACCCCGATAGTTAATAAACACTTTAGTAAAAGAGAAAAAGAGTATAATTTAAACTTTATAACAGAATAAATATGGGATTGTAATTTATTTACAACATTAAAATTAATACTCTTTATTACCACTCCATTATGTCTCTCGCTAAGGTCCAGGGAGGAAAAAGTTCTAAAGGCTATAACGATCCGTTCCCACGGTCAAAGAAATACTCTCACGATAAGAGAAGAAAAGGATAGGTTCTACCCCTTTGGCGACATAACCGCGTAGTAGGATGAAAGAGAAACCACGAAAAAGCCGATGTGGTTTAGGATCGGCCCATCTCCTGCTAGATCGTGGTTAAAGATGGGGGTAGAGAAGGAGACCGTGAGAAAACAAACCTTTTCTCAAATCTCAAGAGAATCGTTGCATAGTTTAGTAGCACGCACGGACTGTCACAGCACTTCCTTCGAATCTTCCCTGACACATCTCTAGATTTATTTCCACTAAAATATTTTCATTCCGTTTCTAATTTCAATTAACTTACAACCTTATGATAAAAATAGTTAAATACATCTTCCCATAGTCGTTAGAGCTTCTACCCACGGAGTTAATAAACCCGGCTTTAATTTTCAACGTGACTGACATAATTTTTTACCATTTATGAATAAATTAACGTTCATTGAGACTGATTTTTTTTTTTAGATTTTAAGGAATAAGCTACGGTAGTTAGTAAGTATGTGTGTGGTTTGAATAAATCAATAAAAAGATTACAATCCTAGTAAAAAAAAATACAGTAAATTCACATGAATCTCCTTTGAAACAAAATGGCTGCTGAAAGTGGCTTCAGAACCGTCAAACCTTAAAGCGTAACTAGCAAGAACCGGTAAATACTATCAAATAAGAGAGAGAAGGAGAAACTGGCAAAAAAAAAAAGTCAAGGGGCTTTGACCCCTCAAACAAAATGGGGACCTGTGAACCCTTCCTTGACTAGTATTTTGAAAATATACGATATTTTGAGTAGTCCTCCAGATTTTTTTGAGAATCTGACTGTCTCTATGAGCTATTAAGAGCTGACTTCACCTGGACGTTTTTGTAAAATAAGATGCCTATCGCAGAAGCTAATTGAAATGCTCCTCTCACGTCCAGTTTTTAAAAAGTGGATGCCTCAAGAAGCTATTAATTTTGGAGTTTGACACAAGGCCAGTTTTCAGCTTAATGTCCGGAAATTTCAAAGGTACTGTAATAAATATAGAAGGGATAATTTTATTCCAGGGTATGGGGGAGTTTTTTCCAGTAGGGAGGGATTATTTACATGGGAGGAAATGTCCCCCCTATCTCACCACCAATGTTCGACTCTAGGTTTGTACATTCTTTAAGACATATTTGCCACTTTTACAAAACCTTGGCTCAATAGCATTGTACTAAGTGTCCCCTCTCCTTATGGGTGGACCTGACAGAGAGGGTGGGGCTCAAATTCTGGTGGGGTACACGGATGAATTTTCTTAAATTACTTTTCTTTTCTCTCTCTGCCGAAGGCTGGTACATTTAATCAAAAATTATACTTGTATCATACCTACCCTTTTAGTATAGATATGGAGATAGACCGGATGGGCAGTAAGACATAGAATTTAGCTACTAACAAAAGGTAATAGAAATAGTCCCAAGCGGGAACTGAACCTAAATCTTCAAGGTATGGGTTATGAGCTTTGCCATAACAATCCTAGTATTGTGTTTCTATTACATAATAAAGAGTTGTTTTTGGTATTCTTCCCTTGCCGTAATTCGGATGAAAAAATTGACTGAATTTGCCACAAAGTGTGAACTCGTTTAAGCAGAAGTGGAGATAAAGGCATGCTTATAAACCTCTCAAAGGGAATGATCGCATCCATGGCTATTAAAGGTTTTATTTAAGGGGAAGGAATGAAAAAGCTACCCTCATCAGCGTGAATAGAGGATGGGGAATACCACAGAAAAATAAATCACACGTGGAAAAACACCCACACGGCATCCTGCTGCGATTCGAAACTAGACCGTGTGACCACAAAATAAACACTGTGTCGCCGTAAAATAATGGCATATAAAATGCGATAAATTAATTTTTGAATTTGTTCTATCTACTAATAAATCTTAAGTTTAATTTTTTTCATAATTGTAGGCTAATCTATTTATGATTAACTAAGAAAAACTATTTCGTTTTCAATAAACACATCTTTATAATATCTGTGGCCTATGATATACAAAAAATTAAAAATAAAACTACCCTTTTAATATTATTTCACTGATCAGTTGAAAATTAGAATAGAGGAAATTTGAAAAAAGAAGAAGATAGGTACAAGGTATTATAATCGACTTTAGCCTACAAATAAATGGGAAAATAATTAGTTCTCAAAGTCACCTTCCACGATTTCCCTTAGCGGCAAGATTCAATTATAATTCCTTTGTCCCGGTTGATGGTTTGAATATCAAAGAAACCCGTGATGTTATATTTTGTTTCATAAAGAAAAACTTATCCCATTATCAAAATTCTTCACATTTTAACAAAAATCATCAAAATTACAGTAGAGCGCCGACCATCTTGGATATTAATTATCCGGAAATTTGATATCTGTATCTGTGATCCGTGTTCTGGTTCATACTGGAAGGCTTTGCAGAGTATGTATTACATAGTTTCAAAACGTATCGGGCCTAACTGAAAAATAAAATGTTCTCATACAGACTTACCCATAGAAAGATCAATTGTCAATAGGAAAGCCACATATGATAGTTCAAAATATTACTGAATATTTCTTCAAGTGTTCATACTTAAACCCACGTACTATGCAGCTGTCAATTTTGATAGTTCTTTGACAGTGTTTCCCAAAATTTCGCTTTTCGCGCACCTCTTTCGGATTCAGGTTCTAACCAACTCCCTTATATCTTGTTTTTTAAAGGAGTTGGGGTTGGAATGTATATTTTATTAAATATAAACGGCTGCACAAAATTTTAATAAAGCCCAGTACACATGAAACAACTTATTGTACAAAAAGTTGTACACTACATTGTAACCTAAAGATGGTGTCGTGTGCTCACCAAAGATTGTACAAGATATTCTTTACACAACTTATTGTATACAATTTCAGGGAATAGAACACATTCTTTATCGGCCATTTGTATGGTACAACTTTTGGATTGTTAACAACAGAAAATCCTATATGCCATATGTGAATTAATCCATCTTTATTAATAAAATGAAGAGTTTGTGTGTCTGTTAAGAGATTTGTACAATATCTACCGCACACAGAGGTTTGACATTTAAATATTAATAGCCCCTGTGCACGACCATATGCAACTTAAAGCCAGAATTCTGAAATTTTTACTAGGTTTTTTAAAATTAGTTAAAAACAAAAAAAAAACACGAAGAAATATTAACGCTGCGAGAAAGTCCTACTACTACACTTAATACTATTTGTAATGTAGGTTGGTACCTTGGAAGTATGGTTGCCATGGAGATTAAACAAGAATTAGTGTTGGTTATCTACAACAAACTTTTATTAGAATGTTGCCATGGTATATTAGATTGTTAAATGTTGTGATTTATTTCTAATAATTAGCTTTTAGACATTAATAGGTTTTTTTTAGCCGAGATCCTTTAAAAGGGACAAAAAGCGTTTAAAAGCCACAAATGGTAAAAATGGAAGAAAATAAATCGAATCAAATGACAATAATACTGAAAGGGAAAATATTGCAAACTCTAAATTTCAAAAAATTCCCGGTGAAAACTCCTCCTAATAACTTATTAAAATAATATTTATTAAAATAATATTTTCAAAAATTGGGGAATAGGACCACTTCAAATATTTTTAGTGATATTCAATTCCGAAATATTGATCAAAACAAAAAAGGGGAGGGGGGTGAAAGGCAGGTTCATAAAAAAACTGATTTCCTTTTGCTTGCTCCCTATGCTTCTCCCTACACAAATAATGCTCCGCCGCCACTACTTTTATACACTCACCGGAAAGTCTCATGCGCTAATAGTTTACGCGTTTTGAGAAGCTAAAAAAAAAAAATCTCGATGAGAAAATCTGCCTTAAGTAGGGCTATTTCTGGTTCGCATCCAAATGAATCTCGTGCTAATCAAGGGCGAAGCATTTTCTAAATGGGAGTTCCTGTTTAGTTCTTAGCCATGCTTCTCCTCCGTCCCTAATGACTTCATCTTACGCGGTTGTAAATGGACGGGATATGGTCTTATGTTTTGCTGTTGATTCTCCCCCCCCCCCTCCACTTCCCCCATGAGAATGTATTCTACCGTTTTGTTGTAGCAACAAAAAATAAACAAAAAGAAAACTGTGAAAAACCTGGTTTTCTGGGCTAAAATACTGTGGAGTGTAGTTAAATTACAGGCAATCTTGGCTTAATGCCCTCGCAGACTTGGCTTGAAGATAGTTTTACAAGATTGTACGTATTCATTAGTGCCATGCCTTACCCCCTTTTTCCTCGACTTTATTTATAAATGGCATGTCTGAAACCAAAACGAAGAAACACAATCTTCTAAATTACCTTTGTTGTACGATGTACATTTGTCACATCAACTTCGTATGTGTTATACTTAAAAAAAATATATTTTGTTAGTCAAAATAGTTTTGTTGTTGTTAAACTACTTATTTTTGCCAATTTAATTAAAGCTGTATACTTTTTAATTATATTCAACTGTATCGTTTTTAGTAAAATAATATCCCACTGGTATTCTAAAATAATAGATTCGTCAATTGGTTTTAAGCTCCATTATTGCATCAATATTGCAACAATTTTAGTAGAGGTGACCATTGAAATCATCTTAAGTATTTTTTTGTAAATCTCTTCATAAATTAAAATGGGCCTATTCAAAATTTAATATCAGCAAAAAAATACATTATACCGGTTTTCTTAGTTGACCTTATTCATTCCAAAATGGACAGTAAAAATGCCATCCCAAAATAGAGGAAAATATTGATTTTAATCTAGATTTTACCCTTATTTCTAAAATAAATTGCTTAAAATAGAGTACTATTTTAATATTCCCGTGTGTATAAAATAATAATGGCCTTACAATTTAAACTAAAAAGTTTTGGGTCTTTTATTTTCCTAAGAAAACCCAACTTTTACCTAAACTTTTTTCCTCTCTTATTTTGGAAACCTTTTGTAAATATAATGTAATTAAAATACTAACTTCTATTGAAGTCCTATATATATATTTTTTTCTTATGAATAATGAAATACAAACAAAAGTCTATGGCACTCAATCTTATCTCATTAGTACATTATTACTTAATTAGGTTCAAGGAACTTCTTATGGTAGTGATGAATTTTAGTGAAACATTTTAGAGCTATGCGAGGTCCTTTACAGTCTCGGTTATCCAATAAGAATAATTAATTAGAAATCATTTACTATAGTAATAAAGTGATACTTATCATTTAAGTTTGTGCTGGTAATCCATTTTAACTATAATTAATACATGACGTCATGGTGAAAGTAAGACTAAACTTGGACAGAGTGGTGACTCTTATTAAAGGGTGTACACAAGGGAGGTAAGGGAGTACTATGGTAGAATTTATAGACTTTACATAACCAAACAATCTAAACTTGTGTGTTATTTCAACTTCTTTACATTCAAAGTTTCAATTTTCTGTCAAACCAAGAAGTTTTTTCACCCTATTATTTAAGGAAATTACAAAGTAAGGTAATTTAAGAAAAAAAAAAGTCTAAATATACCCGTAACGTTGGTCACGCGGACTAAACGTCATTCTCGTCGTCTCGCAAATAAAAACCACTCTAAAAACAACGTTTCTCTTATTCTTTCCACATAACTCTGAAGCTAACAAAAAAAAGGTGTGTTAAGCTTTAAAATAAAAAGTGTTCGACAACATAAATAACTACAAAAGTTATTAGTTTTGAACATTAAACCTATCGAAGTTTTAAACTGTCAAAACAAGCTGACTGTGATTAACTCACACACTTATTTAAGTAGCGAATAGAATAATATTATAGTCTCCTAAAAGAACATCTTTTATTTTTTTGGTGGGTTGGGGGTGGTTGACACACCACTTTTGTCCAGTGTAGCAACTCAAGTTATTTAATTAGCTGAGGGACACCCAGCTTTCCTTCCAAGAAGACAAGGCCCACGTTTTCCAACACATCAGAGTTCGCTTTTAGTGCGGCCATTATGATGCGTCTCTTGTCGTAAGGGTTAATGACACTTTAATCTTCAACTTGTGAAAGTGACGAACAATACTCGCGTTTAGGAACTAAAATGACGAGAGGTTTGGGGTAAAGATGGAAAGATTGTGTTGTAGGTGTTTTTTTGTGGAGCGCTTTTATCCTAGCTGTTGGGAATTAAAGTACGAAAGTTTTATTTTATGTACACTCGTTTGATAAAAATAATAAAACTAACTATTGAAGTTTTGACATGTCATACAAAAGGATTTTAATATAATCTACTTTTATTTATTTAGAGTTGTGTTTACATGTTAACAAGTTACATTTTATTAGTAAAATTATATGAAGATTATCAGAAGTATGGGTCTGACGCCTTAGATCATTCGGTTGCGCGTCTACCAATTGAGACAAGTATCCCGGGTTCTATTTTCCGCTCGGTCGAAAAAATTTGTCATTGGTTAAGTTGGGGGCTCCTATTTTTTACAATAATGGATTAACGGGTTTGGGACTGGATGATGACTGAGTCTCTCATATATTTATGTCGGTAAGTCGTTTCTTTATTCACGTACTCTAATAAATCTAGTCAAAAATACATATATGCTGACACCCACTTCGGTGGTCAAATTGTATAAGAAGTCACTCTCGTAATAGACTGGACTGCCTATGACCGAAAGATCTGGGTTTGAATCCTGGTCGAGTGTACTGAGGGTAGACACGCCACATGAACACGTTATAGGCCTACAGCCCATTATGGCCTTCACTTCAGAAAAATGTACACAAGTACGAACATTTCTTTTTACCGCCAAGTTGATCACTTCAGTAAAGGAATCATATTTAGTATGATCTTCTTAAGTCAACAACCTGAAGCTTGGTTTGATGTGATTTCTATCCATCCGGAGCTGGGCATGCACTCAGCCCTTTGACTGGTTAGTGCTGACTGCGTCATCTGGTATAAATGTACTAAGGGAGCTCAGGAAGTGTGGTGATTCCCCGTTTCCTGTCACAATGAATTTCTATAAGCGAGCGTAGAAAGTGCTTACCAATTTTTCCGGTATTTTAACATACCTTCCTTGGTTTCTTTTACATATCATAATTTACATGAGACCGACGGCTTTACTTCTCCTCCGAAGGAAGTTGTGCTACGGAGTTTTATCTCTCAAGAAATATCCGCTGAGCTCGGCTGGGTTTGAACCACTGAACATCGAGGTCCTGAGGCGAGTACTTATTCCCAAGTCCACTGAGGTCAACATTTAGTATGATCACAATTTGTAGCAGAACTTGACTGGAGTGATAATGTAAAGTCATTTTGTGACTAGTAAGTTTTCTCTTAAATATAATATGTTTCAACTGTTTCTATTTAAAATATATTTTAAAGGCTGATTTGTTTTTACTCTTTAATTATGAATAACTGATAAAATAAATATAAAATTATGCTAGTAAAATAAAAATGTTACTTTTGGGCTAGTAAACGATTAATACAGCTTAAATTGGTAACCAGGCGGTAGCGATCATAGTTCAATATCGCTTGATCGCAAATCGGCTACTTAACCAGCGAGGTAAACTTCGTGCGCGTAATCTAACATTTTGTCACAATATTCTACACGAAACGACTATAAAGTATGTAGACCCTAAATAAAGGCCATAAATAGGCTTATCAGACATTTATTTTCGTTTCAGCTTAGCTTGTAATACGATCGCGAACAAAGTAAATATTGGTTTCTGTTCACAACTCGATGGAAAGCAATTACGCAAACCGGACATTGCTACCGTAAAAAAAAAAGCTTTTTACCAAAGTAAAATTGTTATTTCTGCCATTATAAAAAGTTTGTTTCACGTGAAAGACTTTATCTATCACTGTGTGTATTATATTTATATTATAGATAGTTCAGTCTATGGTCTACAATTAACATCATTAATATTTTATACACCCATACATGCGTGCGGTGTTTTCGTGCTTAATTAATTAAGAAACTAGGGATAAAATAATGACAACTATTAAAAAATATCCTGCAAAGTAGCTACTAACAAATTTACGATACGCATAAACATTGTCACTGTTTTAATTCCTGTTTTGTGAGTTGTTAAAATAACCAACACAAATAAAATTCCTTTCGGAATATGGTTTGTTTATATATTAAGTAGGCCCTATAATGTATATTTTTAATAAATTCGGAACTTTTTACACTATGAATGTTTGTTTCTATAAAACAGATTCAATTAAAACCACTTCCCTCGAACTTTTTTCAAAACAAAGATATTTCGTTTTACTCGTAATTTTGTTTGAAAGACTTTGGAAAATCACTCTTTTTTGGAGGTCGAATGGCCTGACTTCAACGAGCTACCCGCAACTGCTGACGATGAAGGAAGTTGAGGTTTGATTCTCAACTGGTTGCACTTGGGATAAGGGAAAATCACAAGTCCTTTTTTAAATCCCTCCACCCTAATGTGGGTGCATTTCCTTTAAGCTATCCTTTCAATCCCTACTGGTCATTGATAATCGTGGTACTAAATTTAATAATACAATTTATTTTTTGCCCCTGCCGCGTATCACAAACCCATTCGGGCTGGACACATTTGATTACTATAATTGAGTAGGATCTAGGAAGGTACATTTTAGAATAAAGATACTCGCATTTGTTTGGAGGAAGAATATAAAACTATTAAGGAAAAACCACCCGTCGGAATTAAAACCCCGATATTTCCGTGAATGGTGAACCAGACTAGATGGGCCTTACATTAAGGTGATTGATGCAGCAGGTATGGTAATAATAATAATAATAGTAACAATAATAATAATAATAATTATTATTATTATTTTGAATGTGCCCTTCTCCTTACCCTCGTATGAGATTCTTATGTATCAGTACGCGCGGGCGCAAACCGTTGTTACTCTAGGCCTACATATTTACTTTTGAAAGTCGAAATAGTCAGAGATCGATTTGAACTAAGGCTAGCATGACGTGTATGGTTGGTTGTGAGAGCGGAGGGGGAGGGGATAGAGGAGAGAGGGTTAATATTTCAAACCAGCCAGGAAGAAGGTGGCTTCGGTAGTCATGAATAATTAATTTTAGGTTTCCCGAATGGAAGTTCACGTGCTCGCTGATGTAACCGAAGGGTCATTACTGTTGGCCTTGCGCGCGGGGATGGCCTCCATTCGAGAATACGCGGCTACCAGAACGTTCTCAGAGGTAGTTTTCACCCGCTTACCCGCATCGGCGGACAAAGGCATCAGTCTCATCTTGTCTCGTCTGGTTTGCCGCTTACGTGGGTGTTGGGTTAAGAGTCCAGGCAGTGTTTACTGAGGTCAAGGCCGCATCACAAGAAGGTGGTTTATTAGAGGATCAACCCCACCTACCCCCTAGAAAGTATAATTATTCAAGCAGGACCTATGTTTGGATCCCGCCCCCACCCCTTCCCATCCAATTAATGCCTAAGCTGGTGGTGGCTTGTGGGTGTCATGTAAAGTTCCTAACACCTCCAACCCCGATTTTGTGTAAAAATAATTCCTTAGGCACCATCTCCTCTTGGGGTCCATCATCAAAGCCATCGCATGTAGCTCTCCAAAATAGTCTCTCCGTTATTGTTATAATTTATCCTATCCTCAGAAAAGTTGCAAATTTAATAGGTGCCTATATTGTTTTCATATTCCTAATGCAAGCTAAGATTAGGCACCTTTCCACACCTGGCGTCGCACTTACATTAACTCCTAGTTACTCGTAAACCCCCTCCCCCAATTCATTCCCCCTTTTTGCCTTCTCACCATGATAGGGCTAAGAAACCTCGGCCCGGACAGTATTAGAATCAAGATAAGAAGTAAGAAACGCACTAAGGGATATAGCTTTAATGTCCTTGTATACGCCTGTCCTCGTAACTTAGCGTTCCGAGAGGTGGATCTCGAGTAAAGGGGAGACTTGTTTGATTCCGGAAGGTTCTTTTGAAGCAATTATATATTTTTGACACTACATGTTCGTCCTGCCATCGAATCATTACATATATATAGAGGGTAGGGCTGGGTGATTAGTACTGAGCGCATGGTCAAAAGGCATGCTAGTTTGTAAGTGGTGTGCTCATATGATAGTATTGTTTAGAAAGTTCAGCTGGTTTAAAATCAATTCAAACATTTGATTTTTCCTTTTAGTTTCTAGTGTTTTCTTAGTTCGCGTCAATTAACCTCAACAAACATGTTAAAGTTGTTCTATAACAACTAAATCGTCAAATTATGTTCCCGGCAATGTTTATTTTAGAGCAAATTTTGTTAATCAAGAGACTGCAAATTGTTTTCCATTATAAAAAAGGCCAAACTTTATGCTTTTTTAAAAAAAAGCCTCGTTGGGACACCTTAAAAAATTCAATTTAAAGGTCATATTAGCGCACCACAAAGCCAGTCTCTGAAATGTACAAGCCGTTATTGGAGGGCTATCTGTCCTACATAATTTTTTATATCTCCAAAGTCAAACTCTAATTAATTTCTGGTGACCTGGTGGTCTAGGGGTAAGGTGTCGGACTTTGGTGCTGGGGGTCCGGGGTTCAATCCTCGGTCCCGGCACAGATTTATCTGATTGCCAAACCCTTCCTTCACCTCTGACAAGACGTATATTAATCACAACTTGGGAATGTGGGGAATGACAGGCCTCCACCGTGGTTCGGATTCCACGTTAAATTGTAGGTCTTCCATTTCATCTCACAATCATCCTACCATTACACATTAGCGTAAGTGCGTATAGACCGAACAGGCAGTGACGCGGTGCTAATAATAATAATAATAATAATAATAATAATAATGATGATTATGATGATAATAGTTAATTTATCAGAACTTATTTAAGGCGTGCTCGGATCATTGGTGCTGGTGCGAATTGGTATCCGAACCACTCGTATGCTTCGTGGAAAGTTTCATCTTAGAAATTCACTGAACTGGAAATGCCTTTAAACTTTAAAATACTCGCATCACGGTAAAACTAACTTGACCTCAAAAGGAATTCGAAACCCAAGGATCTCTCACAGTTGGATAGTCTAACTACAGCACAACCTTTCAGTGATGATAAAAACACGACTGAGGCAAAGAAAATTATATCAAAAAAAGAGTTTTTGAAAACTTTAGAGAAATTACCTTAGGTTCAGCTGATATAAAACCACTCCACTCCCAGTGGTGACATTCCTTAGCATTCATTTTAATTCTCCACTTTTGACAACGAGGGTGCCGGGGGGTGGACCAGGAAAGCGTCACTTCTGTGGCATTGTTCGCAGAAAGCTCTAGAAAGGGCAAGTTGCGCGGGAAAGGTCGGAAGTTTAGCATGTTGGGTTTTTGACAGTTTGAAAGTGCCGTACGAGAGGAGGGAATATAGCTACGCTAATACAACTGTCACAGAAGTTGGCGATATGTAAATGTTTCGGTTTTTATTTGATTATTTTCGTTCGTTTCTAAAATGCACCCTGAAGTCTTGTTATTCATAATTATAACAAATCTTGAAATTTATTTACAGAACTGGGCTCGACGATCTTGTGATACGTGTGAGGAAATAGTTTTTAGAATATCCACTGTTTCAACTTAAGACATAGTACAGGAAAATCGCAGATTATACTAATTATTAGTTAAAACATATAGGTGACCTGGTGATCTAGGGGTAAGGTGTCTGACTTCTGTGCTAGGAGTCCGGGGTTCAATCCTCGGTCCCGGCACATATTTATCTGATTACCAAACCCTTCCTTCACCTCTGACAAGACATCTTGTGAATGTGGGGAATGCCAGACCACCGTGGCTCGGATCCCACGTTAAACTGTAGGTCCTCCATTTCATCTCACAATCACCCTACCATTACACATAAACGTAAGTGCGTATAACCCGAACGGGTAGTAAGACGTGGTGCTAATAATAATAATAATAATAATAATAATAATAATAATAATAATAATAATAGTTAAAACATAAATGGAAATGTTTTACATCATTTTTAGTAAACTGTGCACTTGATAGTAAAATACAATAATGTCTCTTGTGTTAATAATTCTGGTAATAATTAATTTTTTGTTAATTGCATACAAGTCTTTCTTTGAAAATTAAAGACAATGACTTGTTTAATTTTAACTTTTTCAACTGTCCAGCAAAAATTAAATAAGAAAATAAGAGAGAAAATAAAATCTCCAAGCCAAAACGAGGAGAAATTCTTAGTAAGAAGACAAAGATTGATTTTTTTTTTTGCTTTTGCATATGAACTTTGCGTGTGTTTTTTTGTTTTAGTTGTTGATATATATATTTTTTGCCTTTATATATTTTCTCATTTAATACTTGTTAGACATTGAATAAAATATATCCCGCTTCGGTGGCCGCATAGTCTAAGGCGTCACTTTCGCAATGGACTGGACTATCGATGACGGAGATATCAGGGTTCGAATCTCGGTTAGATGTTCTTAGAGGGATTTTTTCTAAATGGTTATGGGTAGTAAGACGCGGTGCTAAAAATTAAATAAAAACTAAAGTAAAAAGAAGTCCAACAATGTTACAAACAAATCGCACCTCTAGTAAGATAAGTATTTTGCGATTGTTGGCAGCAATAATTATTTGTTGTATTTTCTAAACATACCATCCCACTGATCCCACTGCAATTTCGCTCTATTTGATAACCCCCCCTTTCCAAAGGGATGTAACCTTTAAGTGTGCCAACCAACCCGAGCCAGCTAAATATATCCTACGTATGTTTCTGTAAAAGGTATTATAGAGCATATTAAATATACTATTAAAATTATTATATATTATATATAGCCTAATTCTCAAATGACGCTTTACACATTTTATAAAACATCATTTGAGTGTTTCTGTAACATCGGAAACCGAACAAAACCCTATAAAAGTTTGTCTAGCTAGGATATACCAGATTTCCTTGCAGGCCGTGCAAAATAAACCTTGCTATTTATTGTACACGACCCCAAGGCTAAGGAAAGATCAACCCTACATCCTTTGTATATCAGGCCATTGTGCTAGGGGATGAAAAGTTATTTGCTGTGTTACTTGCGAGCTACAATATGGCCACAAATATTTACACAACAGAAAAAAAGATCTCCAAGGGATAAATCCAGTTTCCAGTAAACGCACAGCATTAGTTGCTATGGTGGTATAAGATCTTGCAGCTTTTAATGCTTTTGGTTTAAATCGTTCTGTAAACACCGAGGATTTATTTGCCTTCCGGCAATTTGTTTGTGGCTGTCATCCCCGAAATGTAAATAGTATAATCCGAATGTATTTTAGAACAAGCAAAATATGTTTGAATTTAAGTCCTATATATTTGTGAAAATATGACACTAAGATTTTATTGAACACAAATTTTATCCTTTCAAGATTGTAATTATGTTTTTACACTCCTGGCAAAAGCGCTGTGGTTATATAAGCAGCTTGGACAAAACATTTAGTCAACTTTGAATCATTGGCACTGATTGACACGTTGGCAAAGGCTTCAGCCACGATTTGTTTACCAGTGATTTTGAAGGCCGTAGTTGAATCCCGTTTGGGTGTATTGAAGACCTGGGTGGTTTTTATCCTTTAATTACATCCAACTCTTCCTTCATGCAAGTGCTGATACTCTTTCAACTTTCCACTTCCCTTAGCGTAAATATGCAGATGCCGATAAAACAATCTTTGAATTTCTCATTTATCACCTGTTTACACATCAAGCTAAATTTTGACCTCACCAGATGTTATCGTGTTTTAGTTCCCTTGTAAGATGTGAGCTAGTTTGAGGGGGTATTGTATTGGCATGTTCTTATAGCGTTAACCCGCCTCGGTGGCGTAGTTGGCTAACGCGCTTGTCGTGTTGAAGCTCGACTGCTGAGGGCGGGGAGATCAAGGTTCGAATCTCGGTCGGGTGAACTGGGAGGGTTTTTTCCTAAATGATTCTCCACTCTCTCTCCACGCAAATGCGGGTTCACTTCCTCTAATTCAACCTTCCCAAGTCCTAATCCATTAGAGTAATTAGTACTTAAAAGCGTATAACCCGAACGGGTAGTAAGACGTGGTGCTAAATATTAATATATTATCTTATAGCGAGGGCAGTCAACCAGTTCCAACCCATACACATGTTCTGTAATAAACTAGCTTCTGCACAAAAGTTGCGGAGAAGCGCTTGCTCTGTCGCCGGAGTTCCAACAACTTTTCGTTTTTAAAGTTGATTGATGATTGCCAAAAGTATAACATCTCAATTATCTTGAATTTGAACGAAGCTAATTCTTTGTTAAAATTTGATAAATTTTTGTTGTGCTGTGTTAGGGTTGTGTTAGGTACTAATTTGTAAAATCTACTTGAGTATATATACACTTTGTAATTGAGTAAACGATTTAAACAAACATGTTTATTTTAACCGAAAGGTTGAAGTTCGATACTTATGAATGTTTTTTACAGAATAGTTTTTTTCTTTCTTCTCTTTCATCAGGCTAATGCTTTTGGGGTTTATTAACCTACTTAATTTTGATTCTTAAGACCAGATAGAATAATTTGCTTGTAACCAGAATACAAGATTTAAAATAAAACCATATCCAGATTCCTAAAGGAAAACTTTTTTCGTGTCCAGTCAGGCATTAATTCTTTCAGTCTGTTTGTCAAGGCCGAAATAAACCTATGAATGGTTGCTGTTCATCTTTCATGAACTGGTTGAAGCCAGAAAAGTTGACCGGGGCTTTCCACATTAACTATAAAAAACATAAGGTTGGACTAGACCTCCTCGTTTGACCAACCTTGTAGGTAATATATTCAGTTGGAAAGGCTTATAAACCAGTCCTGCTTCTGTCGTCGAGTGGGGCCAGCCAGCCATGTTGGCTAGCTTATTCATTCACGAGTCGTGACGTAACATCGCCCAGGTGGTGTTGGCAACTTCGGCGGCTCGCTCGGTCGGTCGGCCGCGAACACGCCTCTTCGCTGGACAAACAACACCGACGCATTTGTTTACTCGTTCTGGAACTGTAGGGGAGGGGGAGGTGTGGTGTGAGAAGGGCTGCCACCTGTCCTGAAATAAAATCACGGGATTTTTATTTTTTTATTGGAGGTAGCCTATTTAACGTGCACTTTTTGAACCGACTAATTATATCAGCACACAGCTAATAAACTGACTTAAATAAAGTACAAGTTTACAAAACCTATCCCCTTGCCGTTCATTTATCATTGTGAAAGGGGAAATCCTCAATTCACTTTTTTTCCTCCCATGTCAGGAATCTAACCCGAGACCCATGGCTCAGTAGGCAGACACGCTATAGACTCATCAAAGGTATATGATTATTTAAACATTAAATGCCTCCAGAAAATATGCAGGCTTTTGATATAAATAAACACTTTATTAAATTAATATGGCTATTCTTAGGCATTGATAATATTTATTAAAAGTGACTGCTGAAGATCACATGACTTGACTTGACGTATGCATACGCAAAAGTAGATCTGTTAACTTATATAGTTGTCAGATAATAACATTCTATTTAAAGAAATTGGTCTGTATTTAGAATTGGTTGTTCATAGTCATTAGGTGTGGGACGGTGTGAATAATATTTTATAAATAAGACCTAAAATCAGATTAATTCAACCTTTAAGAAACGTTGAAATTTATTTCTATACTATTTTAAAGTATCATCGCTTATGTGTTTATTACTCAATGCTGGTGTCACTAAAATACAATTTATGCATAAAACAAATAGAGGGGCATTTAATCTCCAGATCGTAAAACACAAAAATAAAAAGAGTCTAGTTACGGTTGTCTTGTAAATAAATACGACATTAGTTTTCATTGCGGGACGCGAAAAGTTATAGAAAGTGTTTCAATTAATACCTTTTTAAATAACTCTTGTTTATCGTGTTTTATTTTACCACAGTCTATTTTATTTCAGCCTGTGCTTATTTACTTTAGATATTCTCATGTTTTATTTTGTCCATTTACTTACTGAAGACTGTGTTACCAAGAAACTCTTATTCTAATGTGTGTAATGTCAAGGCCATGCTGCTGCCAGTCTTGTGAATATCAGTCGACAGCAGTGAAATTATGTATTCGTTGATTTCCAAGAAATCGTTCCAAGGAAATATATAAATTATTCCGAGTTTAATATTGCCCGTAGTTATTTAAAGTGGTGAAATGTGGGTGTGTTGGGTTGATCTTGATTAAAAGTTTGAAGTTTCTATTAAACGAAATTTTTACATCTTTAGTAAGCATTTATACTTCATGTCCTTTAACAAAAACATTTTCAAATATTTAATTACCAAATAATGAGAATCATTTCATAACAGTGTTTTCATAAACTGACTTAGCCTTACAGAAATCTCTAAAAAATTCAACTTCTATTTTTATAAAAATATACTCGTATATGAATCGTCGCGTCTCCTATCTAATTGAAGAAGTGACGAATTCGTTTACAAACTTATTAAGTGAAGATTTGGGAATATCAAACATAAGATAAATATAAAAGTTTACCAAATCAGTTTATTTAAATCTAAACAAGCTAATATAAGTACATATGGTGCACCAATTTGTCTTTTTGGTACCATATTAAGGTGAATTTATAATGGGGCTACAAGGGAATTATTTTAACCAGAGAGATAAAACAACTAGAATAACAATAATAGATTTATTATAACAGAAAAATAAAAGATATGTTTGCTTACAATAGATATACAAGAACATAAGTTAGAAGTTACAAATTAATACTGTATTGTTGCGACACGGGCAAGATCAAATGCAGTAGGCTTTAAGAGCAATGTTCAATTACAAAACAGTTGGACTGACTGACGCCAGGCTACGGTCAGGATTCTAAAAGAAAAACAGCGAGGTAATTACAAACAAAAGTTAACTGGAAATCATGTACCTTACATATAGTATTAACACATTTATAATTTACGCTAGCTTTTAATAAAAAATCCTTCAAATACATTGTATAATGAATAGTAATAGAAAGGTGTCAACACAAAATAGTACTATGGCCGGTCCTTTCCCTATTGGTACTGCCAGAGCATTCAATAGTACATGTAATTAGTGACCCACTCCCTGGGGTACAACAATAATTTAATTCATACAATACTAATACTCACTCAATAGGTGCCAAAAACGGGCAAAGAGAAAAAAGGTATTATCTGCGCGGACCCCATATGGAAATAAGCGGAGTTCCGCGTTTTACCCACCCTAACTAATACCACACGCGAAGCGTGGCAACAAGATTGATTCAACACATTGAACACATTGACCCAACTAGGTCCTAGAAAAAGGATAGACAACCTGGTTGTAGCCATTAAAACAAGTGTGTAGCCCTAAGGACTCAAAAAGGGAAATATAGTGCTCGTGGAGAATAGCAACCATTATAACTAAGTCCTTATTACATCTGGAGCTCAAGGCTCCTATATCGAAGCTATATCATATGGATATAGAAAAACATAGTCTCTTGAACCAATATAACAAGTCTGAAGGACTTAAGCAACATTAGATTTACTGTGACTACACCAACAGAGTCGGAAGAACTCAAAACCAAACTCTAGTCACTTTGACTGAAACAAGAAATCGAAATAAACATAATAGTTACCTCGACTGTACTAAGTCTGAAAGACACAATTCTGAGAAACAAAAAGTCAGCAGGACTTAATAAACATTTCTAGTCTTTAAACTAGACCCATAAGTCAAATGGACTTATTAACGTCGCCTCTATACTTAGGAAATCGGAGAGGATTCTCCTCGGCGGCGCGGCGGTGAAAACCACGCCCAATACTCCATGACCACCGGTTACTTGGTAGAGTAAGGTAGCAGAGGTTCCTTCTTCGACGATGCGATGTGATAAAATACCATGACGTGAATCCGAGAGTCACTTATTTTATACCCTTTCTCTGACTAGAACGGAACAAAAAAAG